>VKOC01004339.1:0-23836 GCA_009364415.1 Spea multiplicata
TATGATCGCGTTTTTTGTTTTTTTTTTAAAACTCATGCTTTGTCACCTGCCTTTTGGAAACATTGGTGAGTATTTTAAGGTTAAATGCTCTATTGCATCTTCTCAAAAGCTTTGTAGGGTCTGTCACGGACATGTCCTGTTCTAGAATGGGCAGGTAGGCGTTGGGTGAAAATGTGTCAAGATCACCTTATCTGTGAGCGTCCGATTTGGTTTCTGTCGGGGGTTCCTAGCTGGATAGCCAAGGTTCCTAGCTGGATAGCCATAGCTAGTTGCTTTTAACTCCCAAGTTGCTTGCCCTCGCCAAACTTCGGGAGCTCTGACTGCACAGGTTCCGAGATGGAGAAGCACACAGAGCCCCTTTTAATCTGGACGCTAATGGTTTCTGCGCACTTCGAAACAGGATCACGGGAGTTTCTGCCAGAATGAGCCCACTTGGACGTATGATTTTTATTCTTTAAGCGTCGCCGGGGCGACGATGCTTTTAAGATTCCGAAAGATGGGCTCCTCCTCGCCTCGTGTAAGTGCTGACCTTGATGCTGTTATTTCCGCAAACGAGTCTCCGGTGTGCAGCCAGGCATGTGGGCTCGCGGTCCCAAATCTCTAACGAAGGCTCGGTTGCGCGCCAGACAACATCAGACACCCAGAGGCGTTTTGGTGGAAGGAATTCTCGACAGCTGATGGTTGGAATCCACATCTGCTTTGCTAATATTCAAATATAACACTTCACTTCTTTTTCCTGTCACTATCGCTTTTTCCGAAGACTTAACCTTTCGCGTGCCGAATGGACGATGCGCAAAACATTGACTCCTTCAGCGCTCACGGGGGTTAATGCAGGATTTCCGCTGCTCTAGGACTGCAACTCCCACAATGCTGGCTCATCACCCTTTAGCTGATAGCTGTTCTGGTTGGGATTTATAGCAGCGCATTAATAATACATTATACACCATGCCTGGCTGCTTCCAGCGTGGGAGCTTTTTCCTGCCAGCGGCAGATAAAAGTATATATGTTTCGCTAAGTAAAGTGTAAGCTGCTTATAATTTTCTCATAAAACTATAGAAAAGCTTTACGAATCGGCCTGACCCGCTGCAGGGAAATATATCCCCTGATCCCCAGCTGTGAAAAGGTTAAAAGCTGTTTTTGCATTAGCGTGACGACCGATACATTTATCATATGTTTCTCCAGCTTGAGACACATCTAGAAATCCATTTTAGCAGAAAGCGTCAGAGCCGATTGCTGGGCTGAAGTGCGGCTGACAGACTGTCTGTCACTCGGTGGGGCGCCGGGTCAATCCTGGCTGCCTAATAAATACGACTCTGTATGGGCCTCGCAGGTTTCAAGGGGGTAAATCCGCCGGCAGCCTGCGAGCGATTTAATCCTGTAATAGTCACAGAATATCCGAGGTTCCAGCCGGTGGAAAGCGTGTACGTGTGTACATGTGTGTGTACGTGTACATGCGTGTGCGTGTATGTACAATGCTAGGTAGCTCAGCTTTATAGCGACTGAGTAAATTAAGCAATAGGGTCTGATGAAAGTCCCTTTTTAGGTGCGGTAATTAGAAACCGTTCTTCCGCAAATTAACGCTCTACATTTCCATAGAGACAAAATAGAAATCCCTCAATATATATATTGGCCCCCAAAATGGCTTCACACGCTGTGAAAGACCTAAACAACATATCTATATATCTATATATATTTTTTATTTTTATTCATCTGCTCAAAATATTAGAAAGACTCCATGCTACGTACGTTTTATATTCCTGTGCAAAAATCCTTTGTTTTCCGTATCCAGTAAAGATGATATTTGATTGATTTAGCACCGTTATAGTCTGCGACACTGTACGAGGGGGGGGGATCCTCCACGCCGCCGGTTCTCCTCCCGTTTTTCTGTCGGTTTTGTTTCTAATCTGTGTCCTCTTTACGTTAAACTGATAACGTTATCGTTTTATCTCTCCAGGTTATGAGCAGTCGCTTTCTCCCTTACGATAACATTGCGACAGATGCTGTTCTCAGCCTCGATGAAGACACGGTGCTTTCTACCACTGAGGTACGGGCAGGGCGCCCTCCTAAAGCATATAATGCATTTTATCCCCCTCCCCCCTCCATATGTATACATAATAAATGTGTTGTGAAGGAAATATGTCGAAGACTGCCGGCTTCACACAATGGAGGTGTTATCTTGGTGCTGCGCGTGCCGCTGCTTTGACGGAATAATTATACAGGACTCCCTTTATGTGAATTAGAAGTATGTTTACCTGTTGGCAAACCGTGGGAGACGAACAGAGGGAAAACTATATGCTTCGGAGCCATAGGAGTTCAGCTAATGTAAATTATATGGCGGTATGGTAAGCATGGGGCGTGTATGGGCACCGTCATTAAACGGAGCGTAGAAAGTAAATCAGTATTTTCATTTGACGATGGTGGCACGGAGGTGAGAATACGGAGGACGTGTATGTGGGAAGCCGCCCGCTACCTTTTCATTTAATTTACGTGATTAATCCTTGAAAAATAGCCCTGGAGTTCTAACGTTCTGGGAAGGAAGAATACCGATTATTTCTAAATAGCTCCTGTGACCATTTTTAGCCTTAAAAAAAAGAAAGTCGCCTCCTTATCGGCTAATTGGCCTTCTCATTAGCATATTCTACTTTCGTGTAATGCCACCTCTAGCAGGGGAGGAGAGGTGCGGAAGAAAAGCTTTAGCGTAATGCGCTCGTCACGTCACTCACAGAAAGCTGCCCTCTGAAACAGCAATTCTCTAATTAACGTTCCGTGAACAGCATCTCCCTTCTCGATGCGAGATTGGGTTATCTAGAACCAACTCAAAATCAAACGGTTCCCTCGGAACTTAAGACTCTTTGTGCTTGCCTAGGAAGCGCGAGGTTAATGACTCCGGTAGGAGAATAGAAGGAGACGCGGGTCTGGTATTCTAAATAAGAATCCCTTCTGTTAATTACGTTTATGGAAAGGAAGGGGGGGGCGGATAATACTGAACATTTTTTGAAGAAGTATAAACAATCATATAAATTGACGATGCCGCCAACATCAACAATATTCCGAAGAGGAGTCTGCTGAAGTTTTGGCTTCATGTTTTATAGTTTATCTTTTCTTTAATTGAAAGCATTCTAGTTAGGAGGACGGTGTTTGTGAAATCATGAATGAGAAATTCAAGAAATGTTCTTGTGATTTAAATAGTATGATATATGTGAACGCTGCCATTAAGCAAGTGTAGCCCCTGTGTCCCCCACCCTGTAGTGTCCAATGTGTCATTGACTTTGAGGTGGTGGGGGGGAACCTAGGCAGAAGGCATTGAATCACCCTTAGGGTTCCAAAGCAATAGGCAAATTATCTCTGCCTCCCCTGCCCCTGGAGAAAAGAAAACACCCCCTACTTTTATATCCCAGACGGCAAACAAATCCTTCATATACTCCTCTTCAACCCCAAAAAATAAAGAACATCTGTAAATGCAACGCTGCGTACTATATCTATATGGAAGGTAGAGCCAGGGAGCCAGTCCCGTCTTAAACGTTCCCTAAATGGTTTATTCGTTAAAGGGAGAGTTGGGGTTCTCTTACTTCACTATTCATTATGAAGGGCCGACGGTAGCAGGTCTTTTTCAGCTAGAAGGGCGCAGCTGGCCCTGTATAATGTATAGTTCAGTAGGCAAGGAGACTTTGAACCACTCTCACAGAGGTAACAGATGCTCACTGGGTGGGAGCTTCCTAATAAATAATGAAATAAATATAGTGAATAAACCCCAAAATGTTGGTTTCTATTGCCTCACCTGTGGGTCTGCCGTGTCTCAGCCCAGTAATTAAGGTGATTTCTGTATATTTTACTTTACCATTTATAATTTTTAAAAAAACATTACTTGCCTAAAATGTTTCTCATTTCTCCGTCGGATGGAGAAAGTGCTGTTCTCTATGCAGAATAAACACAATTTGAATTGAGAAGATGCAATTAATTCTTAGAAACAGGCAAACAGATCAGCCCAATTAAACTTAAGCTTCAAAGAAAGATAATAAAAACAGAAAGTCTTTCATTCACAGATTACTCATTAGGCAGTCGCTTTCCCTGTAATTCATTAGTTGTATCTGCTTCCCAGAACGGCTTGGACCTCGCACTCTTCCCTGATACCCGGCCCTTTACTTTTACCCAGATGTTGGGTTCTCTGCTTCTCCATTGTTCCTGCCGTCCACTGGGATATAAATGTCTGAAATAGACTCTTTAACTAACGCTACAGCTCTACCATTGGTGCCTCCTTCTAGCCAAGCAGAGGTCCACTCTTCTCACTTTCATCTATATGTTCCTATAAACCCAAATATCCCTCAACGTTCCCTCAAAGTTTCCCTCAACGTTCCCTCAAAGTTTCCCTCAACATCCCCTCAAAGTGTCCCTCAACATCCCCTCAAAGTGTCCCTCAACATCCCCTCAAAGTGTCCCTCAACATTCCCTCAAAGTTTCCCTCACAGTGTCCCTCAACATTCCCTCACAGTGTCCCTCAACATTCCATCACAGTGTCCCTCAACATTCCTCAATAGTATGAGAAACAGATTGGCCGACAACTAACCGTTTCCATGAACTAAAGCGTTCTTGAGCCCTCAAGTTATTTTATATTTTTAGTTGCTGTAGCCTCTCAAAGTTCTACTCATACCCCTGGTGTCCTTGAGATGTCAAATATAATGGCCATCATAAGGTAGACGATTAGGGTGGATTCGTGTGAGGAACCCGAGGACCCCACGTGGAATTTAATCCATTTGCTCATCTGTACGAGAGTAAGAGGAATAACGTTGCTCATAAAGTTTATGACTCAGGAAAGTCATTAGAAATGGACTGTACTGTATTTATAGCAAAAGCACAATTCCTTTATGTGTAAAAAGGTCACCTCTATAAATATGAATTTAGTGTCACACATTTACGAAACTTTTTCTTATTTTTAAATAGATAACATTCGCATTAAAATATGAATAAGTGTGGCTGTGCTTCTGACACATGGGGTGGTGCGGATTTGGGTGTTTTTAGTTATCAAAGGAGGGCTTGGGACTTATAGAAGAAATAATTTGTTTACTCATATAGCATTTCAAAAGGTTAAATATGTTGGAATAATGTTCAGCTTAGGACTGTATTTAATACTATATCTTTCTAAAAGATTGTAAGCTCATGAGAGCAGGACCCTCTTTCTCCTGTACCTGTATGTCTTCAGTGTATTCCCGCTGTCGTTAAAGGGACGCTCCAGCCATCAGATTCACTTTAGTGCATGCGATCACTGAGAAGCCCCTTTCCAAACGTCCCTCACAAAGTACTGTAATATGGGTTCTTCATTGATGAGACCGTTTGGGACACTGGGGTGTCCCTTTAAGTTTGCGTTCCCCTACTTTTTGCTAAGGAATCCACTGGCGCTCTATACATTATATGTGATAATACGTAATATTATGGCTCAGCATGTATAGGTATTTGCTAATTGTTATTACTGTCTGTGGCCCGCAGGTGGATTTTGCCTTTATGGTTTGGCAGAGCTTCCCGGACAGGATTGTAGGCTACCCGGCTCGTAGTCACTTCTGGGACAGTGCGAAGGAGCGGTGGGGCTACACATCCAAGTGGACGAATGACTATTCCATGGTACTAACAGGAGCTGCTATCTACCACAAGTAAGAGACTTCCGGGTCCGTTCTACCCACTGCAGGTCCATGTGTGCCAGAGGCAGTTTACCCTGCGATGGTCCACCTACCCCGCTGAATTATTATAATGTATCATTATGATATAGGCCAGTTAACACATGTTACCATGCAGACGTCTTACAAATCACCCTGTGTTTACTTGGCATTCTAAAAGCAGATTTTGTGCGTGGGTTTATAATTTTACTCCCCCCCCCTAAAAGCAAGTGGATTTCTAGGAAGAATGTGTGGATCTTGTAGAAGCAACAGAAGCCATTTTTATGCCCGATTGCTGATGTTAATTACGTGTCCGCATTTCCCCTTGCAGATATTATCACTACCTGTACACAAACTACTTGCCTGCCAGTCTAAAAAACATGGTGGACCAATTAGCCAATTGTGAAGATATCCTCATGAACTTCCTGGTGTCAGCAGTGACCAAGCTGCCGCCAATCAAAGTGACTCAGAAGAAGCAGTATAAGGAGACCATGATGGGACAGGTACGTTAACTACTGGAAACCAACGACTGGTCAAGGTCTTCAGCAGACTAGATGGGCCAAATCTGCCGTCACATTCTATGATTCTATTCTCCAACGATTCCTATATTCTGTTTATATATAAAATTATGTACGGCTTGAAAGTGTTCTCCGTGCGTTGGTTACAGACCGACAATAAACTAATAAGGTTTAAAATGGAAAACTACAGACCAGTTGAGATTTACTGGGCAGATCCCATCTCCCATTGGTTGTACGGTGATCTGATTTTGAATTTGTATTCTGAAGAAAAAGATGTTTTGAGCTGTTCATTGTATCTAATTTTATTCTCCCCCCTCCCCCTTCCCCGATGTTTGATTTTCTTACCCAGACTTCCAGGGCGTCCCGCTGGGCAGATCCTGACCACTTTGCCCAGAGACAGACTTGTATGAATACGTTTGCCAGCTGGTTTGGCCATATGCCGTTGATCCACTCACAGATGAGACTCGATCCGGTCCTTTTTAAAGATCAAGTTTCTATCCTGAGGAAGAAATACCGCGACATTGAACGACTTTGAGTTATACTGCCACAGACTGAGCCTCTTGCCCGGCGCTAACTGACTGATTATACATATGGACGACTTGCTGTACAAGGACGATATGCAGCATCAACACAAGGGAAGCCAGGGCCAATGGGGGGGCCAGGACTGCGCGTCTGGCCCCCCCGTGTGCTGGACTGCTTACAGCCCCTCAAGCTTTGTCGTCTCAGAACTAGGCTGTGTACAGTTTAATTATGGAACATTAAATAATTATTTTTGAAATGATTGCTATGCAGGTTTAAACTTTTTTAATGAACAAAAAACTATTAAAATCAGAGATCTTTCTTTAACTTGCGTTTTGTCGTTTATTTAGCCCAAAATATACGGGGTAACGGCTTTTAGGATATTGTTACGAAAGTCGACTTACCCGAGGTTCTCCGAAACTCGTCCCCTCCTGCTTTATATAGTAGGTAGGGCTGGACATAGAACGGGGCAGGGCCAGTACTCTGGGGGCGGAGAAACAACCAGAACGGGGCGGGGCTGGTCAGTGGCAAGGAACCTGAAAATATGCCAATAACTAAGATACCAAATAATTCTTGTTACTGTAGTCTGTGGGGGGGGGCTCTAAAAAGGGGAATACATAGAGGGATTTAAAAAAATGAGGGAAGCTTATTTCAAAGGCAAACAAGAGGTCACAATCTAACGCTAGAGAGTCAGAGGCTTAGATAGGTTTGACTTTACTGAGAGGGGTGGTAGATGAGTGGACCAACCTCCCAGAAGAAGTGGTAAAGGCAAATGCATTGTGAAGGAAATGAAACATGCATCGGATAGGCAGATAGCTATTCTGAATCTCAAGACGAGGATTAATATTGAGGAGTCTTTGGGCTTAAAAAAAACAAACCGCAGCAGGAGAAAATGGGTCAAATTCTGTGCTTCTCTGTGTGTATATAAAATACAATTTTCACAAAAACTGGCACTCAATGGGATTATGAAAAAGAAAATATACAGAATAGCGGACAAAATTTTAGCCGACGCAAGCGTCCCCCCGTCCTGACAAAGTACTGATTTTAGTCCCTGTAAGCTTAAATGTAGATCCTGTATGTAGATACCGGAGGCAGCAGGGTCTTGGTTTGTGTTTAATAATAAAACACGAAGTCGGGGAGTTAGCAGATTCCGCCAGCCGCGTGGAGATGTGATGTGGAGACGTGATGCGGGGCTGCGTCGGGTTTCCCATAACCCTTTAATGTTACTTGTGTTTTGATGATATGACAGGGGTGTCCAACCTGCGGCCCTCCAGCTGCTGTAGGACTCCCATACTCATCCAGCCCCTTAGCTGAAAGAGTATTATGGGAGATGTAGTCCTGCAGCAGCTGGAGGGCCGCAGGTTGGACAGCCCTGATATATGGACATGATATATAAGACATCAGCGAGTCTCACCACACACAGGCTCTGCGGAAACAGCCGACTAAGCGGATCGTACAGTTTTACCGGATGAGGCATGTTATGGTGTACTCGGAGATCCGCAAGGTCTTATCTGCCTGCATTGTGGTAAACAAAAAAAGGCTGATCTCCAGATCAGATGATCAGTAAAGCAGACTGTTTGTTTTTTATGCGTGCCACGCTGTATTTAACAGAACTGGATGTGGATTTTCTAGATGTATAATATAATAATAATTTCCACGATTTCCTGCTGCAGAGCATCTCGTCCTCAGAAATTCTTAAACATGTCCGCACGTCGTATTGAAAGCTATATGTAATATAATTATTGTGCAAATGTAATTCTAATACGCTTATGTATCATATCATACCGCTAAATGTCTCTCTTTAGGAAGAATAGTCTCTTTTTGAGACCGGACTCCAAGTCGTCCCCCTCTCTCCTCCCCTGATGTCCCTCTTTTTCTGGTTATCGGTGTTCTGCCTACATAAAAGTCACGACAATTACTAAATAAACAGCGAGTAAGGGGTCTATAAATTAAACGGCATAAATAAAACGCGCCGTTATCCTCCTAAATAATGCCCAGAGAAACATAGAACTTGATGGCCGATAAGAACCATTCATCCCATCTATAGTCTGCTCATTGTTTTCCTGCTGCAAAGACCTTAATCAGTCCTTGGTGGTGTCTTAGATTCAGGATCGCTTTATACCCACCCCATGCATGTTTTAATTCAATCGTTGTATTAGTCTCTACCACCTTTGCTGGAAGGCTGTTCCATTTATCTACCACTCCCAGTAAAGTATAACTTTACGTTAAACCTCTACCTCTGACCCTCTAGTTTTAGACTATGACCTAATTATACTCAAACTTCAAAAGCTCTTTACAGCGCTGCAGCATATGATGGCGCTACACGAAACAATAAATCATATGTCGTGTTCTGTATATGTTATGCCGTTACCGCAGAGCGTGACACATCTGCTCTGTTCCAGGTAGGTCCCTGCTGCAGGTTCCGCCGCGGTTCCTGTACTGGTATTATTTTCTGGGATTTCCAGTGTTTTTGAGACTTTACATAAAAATGACAGCTGCTCCGTTGTGCGCGGAAGGAAATCTGCTGATGTTCTGTGAGTTGCTCTTTTCGCGCACCCCACTGGGATAAGTGAAGGGAGCACAAAACCATTTGTGGAAATGTTACAAACGCGGCACAGATGGGGGGAAAAAAAATTATAATTACACTGCAAAACATGAGATTTTGCCCCATTTTCTGGTACAGCAGGAAAGATGGAGAACTAAAATAGGTGTTTATGTAAAACCGCTAGCCGCCCCCTGGCTTTTTCATGATCCTGCTTTTGATAGGATGGATAAAGATGGCTTTTAGAAACGGCACAAAGTGGGATTTTTTTTATACTATTTCTTTCATACCTGATAATAATAACATCACAGATATGGTGAAAAAATTCCCTTTTTTATTGTTTTTTGGGGGGGTTTTTTTACAGCTATTACTATCACCCCTTTTTTTCCCCCTCTCTCTCTACTAACCCTGAGCTGGCCATCTGGGCAAAGGCCTAATAACCTGCTGCTTGGATGGCCGACTTTAGGTCACAGCCACATGCTGTCCTTCTACATCCAGTAAAGGCGGCTGATGTAAAAATGTACCATGTTTAGCCGCCATCTGCCTATGATTTATGGGCTGAAGTGTCAGGGTCTATCTTTTGTCTTCTCCCGGTCCAACTTTTCACAAACTTTGTTACTGATTCTGGTTGTTTTTGAGCCTTGACATCCTCAAGGAGGAGCAAAAATTAGTCCTTGGGTCTAAAGGCAGAAAGTAATGAGCAGAGCTTCCTAAAAGTATACAACATAAAAAGTGGTGGTCATGGCGACCCATGCCTTATTTAAGGTGTAAATTTGCCTAATTTTTTGTATTCTTCAGTTCCTTTTTATACATTACCTGCCCAGGATGCTCGCCATTTAAACCAGGTGCTAGTTGGCCACCATGGATCATTCCGACACTTATCTCTGCTTGGGTGGGAAGGCATTGAAGACCAATACTCTATGGCGGTGCTCCTCAGGTTACTCAGGTGTGGTTAAGGTGTTTTTGGTTTATAATTGTGCAACAACTGAGTATAATTGAGTAACACCTAAATCTTGGACTGCTAGGTGTGCCTTGAGGGTTGAGGAGCACTGCTCTACGGTATATATAAACGGTTCTGGTTTAATACATGACATGGAAAGTCTGCAAAATGAGGTTCTCCTGAGATTGGAAGCTCAGTCACGCAGAGGACTTATTCCTAAGAGCACAACGGTCCAAAACGTAGAATTACTGAAGGTCGTGATGGAGTGGAAATGATTGAACAACGTTCTGATGCTGATTTCCATTTGAGCCTCGGGTGTCAAGTTGGTCTGGACGGTGAATGGCGTAAAAGCTTTTAGTGTTGGATCTTGATTGACACTCGAGGCAGATGCACACAATACTTGTACGGAATTGATAGCCCACTCTGAAAATTAACATCTAGTGCTCACTGTCCCATAGTTCACGAGACAATAACAATGTTTCATGGAATGACAAGTTCTGCTCGTGATGAGAAGTGTTGTGCGTTTTTAATATGCTGAGCTCTGGGCCAAAGTCTTGTGCCCTAGTGTATCTGCATCTTCTACTCACATGAGCATGAGTGGCTTTTAATTGGCGCAGAAGTCAAAATAGTTTATTGACTAAAGTGGGATAGTCTGCAGTAGGGTTGCAGTTTCAAATCAAAGTGCATTAAGTAGCGTGATTCCTGGCATGTTCCTTGGGCCGGAAAGGTTGATAACAGATAAAACAGATCTGCCTATTGTTGTAAAGACCTCAAATCTTACTTGGTCCTTGGTTTTGTCTTCAGTTCAGGAGCCATACGCCATGCATGTTATAAATTCTGGGTTTTATGAATCTGCCCGTTGGAATAATAATACTACATTGTGGCCCATTAGTGTGCATTGAGGACCAGCTTGGGACTGGGAACAACTGGAGTAAGCTTCAGCGTGTTCTTCTTGTGCAAGATCGTAAGCTGGTTTGAGCAGTTGTTATAACCTGTAGTTATGTTATGCACTACCTGTTACGCCCTGTCTACCTATTGTACAGCGCTGTGGAATATGATGGTGCTATGTAAATGAATAATAATAATAATTCCCAGGAAAATCCCCTCTATGGTTTGAATTGATGTGTGAGCTCCGTGCTCGTTATAAAGCGGTCACTGAGCTCCAGGTACCAAAGATTTTAGATTATTCTCTGATTTACCAATCGTTGTTGTTCCAGCGAAACGTGATTCGGAAATAAGAGCCTAACAGAACTTACCGGAACCTGTGTTATCATTAAGAGAAGTAAACAGTGGAAGCTTCCGAGTGCTTGTAAAACTTCGCTTACTCCAATTTCAAGCAGTGCTTGTACAACTAGGTTATTCCCCTCACTAATTAAAAGACATTTGAGACGCTCGCTAAACCGTTTCATAGCCTGTCCTACGGGGCGACCGCCAGAGGTAAAAATTTCCATCAGGATAGTCTGATTCTGCCACAAGGGCAATCCAGAACTGAACTGTTAGGGCAATTCTCCCCGGCACGAGGGAACCAATAACCCGAGGCGTACGTTTTGGCCTCCATGGCCTCATCAGCGGGTGCAGTTGGTATCCCTCTAGGCACGACAGAGCAAAGAGCTCCGCGTCTGGACTCACCTTATTCCCCTCATCATTCTCCCAGAAATAGGATAGCCAAGATTACGTCAGTTCCCCCCGTACGTTGGTGGTAAAGAATGTATTTGACTTGCAAGTTGATCATTCATGCACTATATTTTATTATTGTGTATGCAAAAGCCTTAAGCCGAGAGAAGAGAGAGCCTGTATCCTTCTCGCTTGAGTATTTAGGCTTCAAATTGTTCTTTTAACACTTTCAGAGGCTGGTACTCGAGTAACACAGTATTTTTTAATACGCTAGACAAATGTTTTAGACTGAAAAGGTTAAACTATATAAAGCCGTCCACAGATGCGACTCTGTTTAGGATTATAATATATTCCTATACTCAGTGTGCTGTGAAGGAGTCATCTCTACGCTGGGAAGAGATCAACTCCATTCAAACTAATTACTGTAATATTCTACCTCGGGGAGCTGCCTTCATAGCACATCGTGGAGAGGTTTTGGATCTAAGAGCATTTTTTGTGAAGGTTATTTAATTAAAACACACACACAAATTAAAATAAGCCCCTGACAGTTCTTATGGTAGCAGTGTACATACATAGTAACGCCTCAGAAAATGTATTCCAGAGAAGATGTCGGAACTCACGAGTGACCGACTACATAGTTAACTCTGTCAGTCTAGCAAATGGGGGTATATTAACATCAGGGCTAAAACGGTCATTTGTTTCAGTGGCCCAGATGGCGAGGGGTCCACATTTTTGAGGATTATTTATATAGTTGCCTGCTTGACGTGCTGGTCGGTGATGTGGGAACCCATCTGGTCCATGAGACATAGGCAGGCTCCACTACCGGAACATGTAAATGGTGGTGGGAACTTCTCCCTGACACAATAGGATTCACGTGTGGAGCAATCAGCGTGTTTGTGTCTGTGTTATGTGTGGTTGTCTCTATATGAATGCAAGTGGTTGTGCCTATAAGTGGCTGCATATATGCATCCGTATGTATATGTATATGTGTATATATATATATATATATATATATATATGTGTGTTATGCCTGTTGTCTATGTAAATCAACGTAAGAGCAGAAGGAAAGAAACTTGTCTGATGGATACTTACTCTCTTCCGTAGTCCTGTTTTCGCACTACTTGTGGCTCCTTGAAGAACCCAACCAGTGGCATGAAGGTGGTCCCACTGAAATCAAATGGGGTATCGCTGCTTGTACAATTTAGGGGGGGTCTTGTAGAACTCTTGCTTGAGCCAACGCTGGATCTCTTTGGCTGGCAGGAGATGTCGACTGACCACAAGCCTAGGAGTTGGGGTGGCAAAAGAGGCAAAAGCACTGAGGAGATTCTGCTGGTAAATCACTTCCTTTTCTCTCCCTCTCCCAATTACACACATATACACCCAAATGCTACTTTGCATTGCAAAAGTGCTGTTTGTGATGACTTCATAGTGTCTGTAAATATTGTGTCCCGTCTAAAAGCTGTGAAACACACCATTGTAGGTGTTCTGGAAGCACACAAGACCCCATGCTAATCTGTGAACACCAGCATTCCCATTCCGGTATACATAATCAGCCTTTAACGGAGAACTCGTCTCTGCTATGAGTCCTTTAAACAATAAAATATATTCATAGACCAGACCGTCGTCTCCAACCAGGCCTGCAACACAATATGGTGAGACAGCTGAACATTTCATTCTGTGCATCTACTTTACGCCTATATAAGCGTACATTTTCTATACAGTTGGATACGTTGTGTAAATGTATCACAATGTTTTACAGCTTAAACATTATCGTTCCGAGCTTCTAAATGAGGGACGGCTGGGTAAAAAGATTTGGGCCTGAAGAGGGACTTTACTTACTAAACAGGGATATATATATATATATATATTATATATATATATATATATATATATATATATGTTTTCTCAAATGTCCTTGTTATGAGAAAAAAACGCACATTTTGTCCATTAAAATAACACGAAGTGGATCAGAAATACAGCACAGACATTCTTAATGTTGTAAATCACTATTATTTCTGGAAATTGCTGATTTTTAATGAAAGACTTTTTTAAAAGACTTGAATTTTTAAAAGACTTGTTGATGGCTAGAAAAACCTTTTGTAATTATGTTACGACTAGAAATGTCCTTGTTTTCCATGAAAACAGCTAAGCGACCCCAAACTTTTGAATGGTAGTTTATCAATAATGTAACCCTGCCTAGGGTGATTAGGCACAGGTCTCGGGTGACAGGTCCAGGGGGTCCAGGTCTGAGCTCCAATCATGCAAAGTGGGACTTATTTAGAAAGTATGAGTTAATAACTTGCTCATTTTGTTATTTTGATCCAAGGTCCGGGATCGTAGGTACAAAGACTCCACTCCAGTCACTAAAACAATCTCTAAATGTATCTGGAATAGTACTGTGCATAATGTATCATTCACAGCCTTTTAATATAGATGTTATTAAATGTATCCGGCGGACACCTCTGTTTCTTGCTCTGGACCCTTTTTTACAGTCTCAGTTCCGACACAGTCTCCGATGACGGCTAAATTGCGGGATCTGTTCTCATCGTCTCCCAGGTAAGTGTAAAAAACTCGTTCAGTACCTTTCATACGATGGCTGACAGCCATTCCGCACTTTAGGTCTAAATGACTGCGTTTTACTCCCTCGGAGCCCTTTTGTGTTCTTTAGTAATTGTTTGAATTGCCCTGTTTGGAGAGCACATGCCACAGAAAATTAACTTGTTTGCATTTCATAGAGTATTGTTATTTACCCAAATTCTATGCTTTGAAAATTGGTCGCTGAATTCGGTTTAGCCTCTGCGCACTAAATGCCAGAACCTTCTCCTTAAAGACACCCTCCAGCCAGTGCTCCCTTTAAATTTTTGTATTGCCCCCCCCAATGTAAATACATGGGGTCTGCTTATTTATATATATATATATATTTGCCTCTTTTCCAACCCCAACCTATCAGAGGTGCAGGACATGTGTTTGGCAAAACACAAAGAGACTTCCTCTGGAGCTGCAGCTTCTCCCTAAGGTATGTTTTTTTTACATGTTTAATGAATGCATACTTAAGGTATTTACAAAACACTTTAATACACATTGTTGTTTCAAGAGGCTGGAATATCCCTTTGGAAGAAACATCAGCACAAACATTGTTGCCTCGGGAGCTTCATGGAATTGGTTCCCATGGCCTGGCGGCTGCACACAACTCGTGGACCACTAGGCTCAATGCCAAGCGGCGTATCGAGTCGTGTAAAGCACATCGTCACAGGACTCTGGAGCAGTGGAAACGTGTCCTGTGCATGGGATAAAAATATGGCTATACTCAGTGCGACAGATTAAAAATCAGAGATTTAAATCTTTTTAATGACTCTAATTCTAATAAATTCTATATTTCATGTGTATGTTGTTGTGACAGAAAATGCAAGAATATTAATATTAATATTTTTTATTATATGGTCATTTTATTCGATTGACATTTTTACTATCTCCCCAGACAGACAGCTAGACTCCGCGTTGGTATTTTTAGGCTTTTCTTAGAGATGAGTAAACTGTTCTCAGTTCGCTGTACTGAAAACCTGTATGAGCGCCTGTTCAACCGGACTGAAACAGTCACAGAAATGACAAAGGTCGGGCCGCTGAGCTACATTATTCCCTTTCAATGAACAGCCAGGAGAAGACATGCAGGAGCCTGACTTACCAACGCCTAGATTCACCCGCAGTCATTCAAATGAAACTTATTTCTCAGACAGAGACGAGAGATAAAGGTGCACAGAAAAAAATAAAGCATCACAATAAATATACCATTCCTTTCTATTTCCACCCAATCCATCGGGCACAATATTCCTGGATTATCGGTGATCTTCTTCATCACACACTTGGCAAATCACACAAATTAACCTTTTTTTGTCCAGGTTATCGCACACATGCCCTGGAGTCCAGGGATTTTATGTTAATTAAATACACAATCTGAATCTGCATGTTTACCTCCTGGCAAGGACCATTAGGAGAGCCATTTGATTGCCACCAACGCTTTTGCATGTTTTGTCTGTTCAACCATCCTGACTCCTTATCATAAAGCCTTATGGTAAGCAATTTGTTAATTCGTATGAATATCCAAAAATGAGGAGGGAGGAGGCGGTCCTGTGACGTCGGTGGGTGTTCCCGCTGACATTGGCGGTGTTCCCCCCATTTAAAGGAAAAATGGTCGGGGAGCAGGGCGTGTCTAGACTCCGCTCTTGCGACCGGGAGGATTCAGGTCTTGACCAGGAGAAGCGGTGCTTCACCCGGCAGTCTCATAATATTTGTTTGAAATGTATCGTTTTTCTTGTTAGTCTCTCCCTCTCTCTACCTTCTCCGACAACCGCTATCAGTTCTCCGCTTCCAAGTCCGTCTCCTCTTCTCTGTCTGGATTCAGAGGCTCCAATGTGTTGCGGAATTACTCTGAGGAGGAAAGGAGAACAGAAAAGGAGAAGCAAATACAGAGGAGCAAAGGCATTTAAGCGGTTGTCGGAGAAGAATGAGGGAGTGAGAGAGAGAAAGTGAGGGTTAGAAAAAACTGGCCTCATTTTTGAATAAGATAACATTTTACAAGAGAAAATAATTTCCTTTGGACAATGGTTGGGCATTTAGCAATACTAGGAATGGAGCTTTGTCTTGATATGAACAGTCGTGGTGAACAGCAGCTTCATCTGAGACCGAAGTGTTTCTGAATCTTGCTCTCCTAGGAAAGCCCCAGCGAACCTGCTCAGTTTATGGCTCTGCTGGGAAGCCAGGCAGACATTAGTCTGTGGAGCGTTGGCTGATGAACGCTCAAAGCCGTGGCACAGATCATTATGAGAGATCAACATGCATTAGGCCTGCTTCTCATAAATACCATAAATATTAACTAAAACAAGACATAATATATAATAAAATAATAAATCAAAGGGAACCAAAGCCATTTATTTGAAAACCACCATCTTGTGTGTTAAAGTCAGCCAATCTCCCCACTGCACACAATGCTATGCAACAGCCCCTCTCATTCTGCACACAGCACTATATGGCAGCCCCTCCGTCTCACCATACCCAACACCATCCGGCATCCTGTCCCCTTGTTTTGGATGCTTTCCAATAAAGCCTTTCTTCAATTGTTGAACTGCTCCAAATTATATAAATATAAATATACGTGCACGGAGAGAGAAATAAGACACACGACACACTCTGGGTCAGGTCCAAAATCACTCTGCTTTATTTTGTTTATATTATAGATTATATAGTGTCCGGAAAGAGGGACGTCAGGTTACGTAAAGCTTATTAATTGGTTAATCCTGAAACTATGCGGAAATAGGCAGAAAGGCAGAAAACAGTTAGAAGCAAATATTAGATACTTTCCTGCAACTAGATATAGTCAGGATGGCGCTTGCGGTTAGTAAAATATAGATAACTGAATACACTGCTACTTGCGTCTCTCACGTATCTGCGTGAGGTGTAACCCTTTATTGGTCGAGGCCAGCTTATATTCATTAAAGCAATAAACATTTCTTCCTGATATATAGTGGTTCCATAACACCCTCACTGCACAGAGGAGACATTTTCTTTCAGCCCTGGAGCTACAGCTTCAACTGAAGGTAAGTGATGAAGAATGGATATTAACCCCTTCCGGACCGGCGTTGGCAAACTGCGTCTTGCCTTAAAGACTGCAGGTTTTTTTAAATATTTAAATTCTGTGCTCGTGATGCGCTGCAAAGCGATCACGTGCACGGAATTGAGGGGGAGTGGCTGCTACAGATCGCTGGGGATGATAGATGGGTGGGGGGGACACAACAGATTCTCGCACCGGGGCCCTGAGGTTTCTAGTTACGCCCCTGCATACATACATACACACTTGCACACGCACCAACTTCAATACATACTCGTGCACACGCACCAACTTCCATACACATGGATTGCACCTCCTGGGGATGGAATCTTTGCTCAAGTGGCTGCAGGCCGCTGGCTGGGAGGTCATGATACAGTAACTCTGATCCTTGCCATTTCCCTGAATGCAGATAGCCGACTGCAACATGTGACTACAAATGGAGCTTCTTACTGGCTGATCCTGTCACATGACAGCAAATCGAAAACTCACTCTGCAACTAACAAGTAAATGGTGCTACTGTTGCGCAGGGCAGGGATGTAAATGACAAAGCAGAAAATTAATGGCAAATGGGAGCCACAAGCTCCGGGGCAAATGTGCCGTTTGCCCTACTATTACTCCATCCCTGATTATCTCTTTTTCTTTTACACAGGGAGGAATCACATACGTCACAGCACCACAAGGTGCCACATCGCTCAACAAGATGCGAAGGCAACTGTCTGCTTAGAACTCCTGCTTTGCATCATAACATAGAATACAATTATTTGAAGAATACAATATTTCACCGCTACTCATACAAAGTGACAACTATGTGAAGCACAAGATGACACTATATTATTTCCAGTACGTTATTTAAAGTGGTCCTATCACTCAAAACACTTTTTATGTGAGCCAACCGAGCATAAAACTGGCGTGCATGTTGTGTGGAAATCCTTCAGAAGTTGTTAAGCCGTGTTCCGGGGTTGTAAGCTATGTACTGGTGATGGTGGGGTTATATAGTATTTTGATCCGTTTCACGTTTTACTTTTTTGTTATTATAAATCTAACTAAACCCCCTTTTTGATTGTGGGTTATCTATAAGAGATTTAAAATGCGTCGGTGAATATGAGTGTGCGGCTTTAGCCCCAAGCTGCTGTATGGACGCAGTAAGTCTAATCATGTGAGAAGGGATTTTATTCTATTAATACTTTATGTTATTTCCCAGAAAACTGAAGAGAGAATTCGATCCAGAGGAAAACATAATTAGAAGTCGACAGACATGGTCTAAATTACACAGGACAGAAGCGTTTAGCCGGTATAAATGTTTTTATGTGAGACCTGAGAACGTCTGAGAGTATCATTGGTGTAGGTGGCAGTTTCGTAGAAGTATTTTGAACCCTTAGTTATACCATCGTACTCTGACTCTAACCTTTCAGTTCAGATTACATTTGGGGTTCTTTTTTAATTCCCAAAGGGTGAGGACCATCTGGGCTCACCTTTCACCTACGGCAGCACCATCTCAAGGTTTAGAAAGAGATTCAGACCCAATTTTCTGCTGCAGGACCACCAGCAGCTCCGCGCTAATGGATACACACATCCAGCGGCATGCTATGAGACTGAATTTCTCCAAAAATTGCACCATCTTTATAAATCTATCCCACAGAAGAAAGGTGATTAAGCTGCAGCAGCAGAGGCAGGAGAGGGTACAGGGCAGGCACCGGCAGACAGAAAAAAAAAAGAAGAATTGATTATCCACAGTAAGGAAGGCAATTGAGGGGTAAGGCAAGGCATGTGGCATGTGACTAAACACCCCCAATATTAGGAAAAAAAGAACTGATAATCATACCTGGGGACTCTCTGGGTTTGACCCGGGATCGCCGGGTGAGCGTCGCTCCTCCAGTTCTCCGGTTCAAGTGAGTGGGGTCTTGACATGCCGCGCTCCTCGCCCCCTTTTCCCTTTAAATGGGGGTGTTTCCAGCTGCCGTCAGCAGGGCCGCCCACCATGCGTCCGGGTAGCCAGAGCCCAGAAGTTCCCAGGTATGCTGATAACTGATATCAAACACTGGGGGGGGGGGGGAGGCGGCGTGGGGTCAAAATTAACTAATTAAATGTCAAAATTCTGACAACTATCTATTGTGAGATCTGCTGGCTGACACGTGTGTTAAAAAGCCGGATCCCTGTTACCATGCAGGTTCAGGGACTATGACATCACAGGTGCCCCCACCCCTAACACTACCTCCCCACACAAACAATTTTAATAAAATAAAAACAAATGTATTTTTCTATTAAAAAAATGGCTCTCGAAAGCGGATGAACTTGAGGCTCAAAAAGATTGGCATCCTTGTACATTTTCTAAAGGAAGGGGGTGGGAGCTTTTAATTATTTAATTTCCATTACTTTGACTATTTGCTTAGGAATTTACGGGGATAGATTTGGTTAATTTTTTTATATAATTTATTCATTTACAGGTCTGTTCGCAGGGCTGCAGCTTGTGAGATGTGTAACTGACCGATTCCCTTTTTTGTGCGTTTATACATTCGACAAAGTAACCACACACAATTATTTTTATTTTGTTTACCTTCTCGGTATTGCGCTTCTGTTATCTATTAGATGATGATAGAATATTCTCTTTTCATTTCACCGTCTCCTTCTTGATTGCTTTGAATTTTCACATTGATTTACTTCGTTCCGGGCGTCATTGCCGCGTATATCTTGCCATATCCTTATATTTATTCGGTAGGGAAAGTCCCTAGCACTCCAAGATGAGATTAAAATTTAGGTCACTGTATCACTTTTTCAACTAGACTTTCCGACTTCACATTAATACCGCAGACAATATATCAGGCATACATTTTAATGGCGTTTTATGGCGCACACACTGCAGGATGCTACCTCTCTCACAAATCATTATGCAATATGATTGTATTACGGGATGAGTGTCAATCAAGGTACGAGAGTTGTCAGGCAGTACATGTGGTGTGCTAAGTTATTCATTAAATTATTTATGGAGCTTAATGGCCTCTACATTTTGCCTCAGTGACACGGATGCTGGTTTATTTTTGCTCATTTTACATTCTTCTCAACGAGAGACCTGAATATATGGGAAACGTACAAATTTAAATACATCACTCTTTTCCTTACCCACTTCCATGCATTAGCAGATCTCAGCAACCTGCATTATTCCCAGGGCAAGACAAATTGTGGTTGATCGTCTCTTCTCGGCAATCTCTAAATCCAAATCTGCTGCTGTATTCTGCAGGAAATCATGTGTAGCCTTAAACAATAAACACAACATTAAATTGAAAACTAAGAAAAAGCTGAATAAAGTAAGAGCGACTGTCTCACGATCACTAATGGACATTCAACAGACCAAAGTTGCAAATACTACCGTTTACAGAACACGTCGCAGGCAATTATTCTTTTAGAGTGCATGCATTGCAGTTCCACACATAGCCATAGGGGGCAGTTGTTTTGCAGCCCAGTGAAATCCTTTACAGAGCTGGACTGTGACTGAAAAGCAGCCCTGGAAATATTTGGACACCAGCCTCATATATTTAATTGTGTGGTCAAGCTCACACCACACCAGGTGCGTAAGTAGAAACCACTGGGCATTGGAGTGAAAGTTCCCCCCGCATCTTAATGTCACAAATAACATGTCTGACAGTGCCACCTTTGCCCCCAAACAACGTGGTTGTGCCATCTTTGCCCCAAACAGCTTGTCAATGCCCCCAAGCAGCTTGTCGGTGCCACTGTGGCCCTTAAACAGCCTTCCTGTGCCGCCTCTACCCCCAAAAAGTCTGTCTGTGCCATCACTTCCCCTCAAAAGCATGTCTGTGCCATCTATGCCACCTAAATAACCTGCCTGTGCCATTTCTGCCCCTAAACAGCCTGTCTGTGCCAACTCTGTCCCTTAAAATACCTGCCTGTGCCAACTTTGCCCCTAAACAGCCTTCCTGTGCCACCTCTGCCCCTCAACAGCCTTCCTGTGCCTCGGGGAAGAGTTTACCTTGTTATTTGCAGAGTTTGCCAGAACTTTCTATGTAAAATTGAGTTCTAATAGTACACGCGGTCACAGAATGATCTGTTTCTCTCGTCGGTTTTTCTTTTACCTTTTACCCTTTTCATTTTTCCCAAACTCTTTTAATTCCCAGGTCTGTAGTTTCCCTCGGTGCCTTTTCTATTTCTCATTAGCTGCCTACGAAGCGGTGCTTTGCTTTTCTGCTCAATGCCGTCGTTATTTTTAATATTTTTAGACGCGGCTTCCGTTATTTCCTCCTCGGCTTCTTATCTATCGTTGTAACCTCTCGCGCTGCAGTAACGTTGGTTTGCAGGATGTTTAGCGAAATCTACCATTTACATTTTTTTCTGGTTTTGCCAATCATTTCATTGCTGTTGTGTTTGGACATATTTCAGACTCTATATATATTGGCAGTATGCTAGATATTATTGGGGGCACATCCTCTGCGGCCGACTGGGCTGCCCACCGGTGGAGTAGAAGGGCCGGTTGGGGAGATCATAGATCTCCCTCTAACCAGTGCCCATCCTTGCTGTCGATCAGCCTTATTCCCCAGCAGCATTGCGAGGTAGCAGTCACACGCAAGACCTCTCAGGTTGATCTATACCTGCAAGGCGACGGGTTTGTGTATTATTCAGTTGCTCTATACCTGCAATTCTGTTTCCATGTGTTATTTATTTAATCTTTACCTGGAAATATAGGGTTTGTAGTTTTTTCCAGTTTAATGTGTGTTAATCTCATTAACCTTTTATATTTTTAATGTTATTGTTTATTTCTACTCTCCCCCTATTGTAATAGCGCTACAGACTCTGCTATTAACGTACGTTATGTGAAGTGGACTGCGGTATACACACACAGCCTCCCGACACGTTCAGGGCTGCCTCCTCGGCTCCTCTCTCTTCCAGAACACCGGGGATTCTCTCACTAAAGCAGCTGCGATCAGCGGGATCTACCAGCCTGCGGCCAGCGATGCCATATTGCTGCAATGACATTGCCTCCAGGAAGATGGTTTACTAAGAATAACTGTCTGCCAGACAGACATAGTTTACAGCTCACGCCGCCTTCATAGCTCCGCAAGTAAAAGTACAAAATTATTTGGAGATAAGGTTTGATGACGACTGCTTTAGGGAGCTTTAAAAATACTTATTTTCTCTACTGGGAGTGATTATTTGGAGCATTGGAAATGGCTGTTTGTTCTTACCCCATATACAGTATAAGTATGTATAATGTACTGGCTCATTTGGGGAAGCAGCCTTGTATTTGTAAGTGCAGCGTTAGTCCTGTACAGGTACGCAGTAGAGGAATCTATACTGTTGGGGATCTCCTTAAACATTTCCTCTTTCTTTATCTAACTTTTATATTTTGTAATAAAGTTAGATTGGATATTTAACCCAGTACAATATGTATGGCTACAATGTATGTTTCAGGGTTCATGACTCTGTAGCAGTTGAGAGCGTTTGACTCATATTAGCATATCTTTGAGAGAGTAAAAAAGTTAAAATTATGTACACTAGAAAAAATGGCGACTCAGAGGGGATAGCATTATATAAATATATGCAGGGCCAATATAACGAGCTCTTCAGTGACCTGCCAAGGGAGGTGGTGTTATCAGATACATTAGATGCCTTCAAAGGGGGTCTGGATATTCTTTAGAAAGGCACAACATACACGGCTAGAAATAAAATGAATATTTTAGAGCTTCTTGATCCAAGGAGAAATCTGATTGTCAAGAAGGAAAATTTCCTCCTGGTTGCAGAATTCAAAGTAGCTTAATCAAGGTGTTTTTTGCATTCTTTTGGCTCAGGAGTAGGAAGGTTAGGTAGAAGGGTTGAACTTGATGTACTTAGGTCTTTTTTCAACCTTATGTACTACGTAACTATGTAACTACCTGGGAACTCTCTTGGATTTATCCAGAGCCTCCTGGTGATGCTCTGCTTCCCGGGGTCTCCAGGTGTCTTCTTTCTCCAAGCAGGGGAGAACTGTTTAGCCATGCCCACTCCCTGCTTAATGCCCCTTCCACTCCAAACTCATCTAATGATCTCTGGAGCTAGCCCTGCCCTTGTTGCAGCCAGCACCACCCCTTTTATATTTAATTGTGCCCCTCACTTAACTAGCCCCCCCCTCATTCATGGCTAACCCTGCCCCGGCTGAAACTGTCAGGACATGGTAACATCCATCACATGGGTTGGATTAATTACTGGGGAGGGACCCTCAATCAAGTCATTTGAAAAACACAGACTACAGGGCGACTTGACCCTTAGGTGTTGGATTTAGCTGGAGTTGGAGGACATTACTATTTCCTAATTAATTTCATAAATCCTTAACATAACAATGTTTTATGACTTTGAATTAAACCATATTTGTTCCTATTTAGTTTAAGGACTATTACTATATTTTGTTTTCTGACAAAGTAATGTAATTCTTTTTTTCCAGTGTTTCAATGATCAATAATAATTCATAAGTTT
>VKOC01004341.1:0-14437 GCA_009364415.1 Spea multiplicata
CACAGAGCCCAAAAAAAAGCAGAAAAACGCCAAACAGGACTGAAAAAACACCAAACAGAAAAACACCAAGTGGAAATGGCATTTTGCGATTTCCTATTGAAGAACAGCTAACATCTGGCTGCAGCGTTTTTCACAAAAAAACGCCAGGTGGCGCTATTGGCGTTTTTATAGGCGTTTTTAGCAAAAAAAACCCAAGTGGAAACCTAGCCTGACTGAGACTTTAGAACAAAATAGAAAATGAGGTCTTTATCAAGTTAAAGACCTCATTTTGAGGTCGAAATGTTGTTGTCTTTCTCCTTCAATAAATCTGCCTGAGCTGGAACCGTTGAGTGCCTGAGCCTTTTTCTATTTTGATCTACTGGGGAGCTGGCCCTTCCGCGCACAGCTAAGCACCTGAGTTCCTGTGGTGTGTGTGTGCAGATTCCTCATCCTGAGACTTTAGAACAGCACACACTAAATAGCCTATTTTAGCAGCAGAAGGCCATTTGGCCCAACTACACTGCCTTTTTCCTGATAATCGGTCATTGGTCTCATCTTAGATTCAGGATTGCCATTTGCCTGTCCCATGCATGTTTAAATTCCCTCACTGTATTAGCCTCTACCACTTTTGCTGGGACCCTGCTCATTTTATCTACCGTCCTCTCAGTAAAAATGTACATTACATCTGAGCATCTCACCCTCTGGTTGAAGATTAAGACCTCTTGTTTTAACATTTATATTTACTAGTGGGAGGACACACAGAAAATAACTGCATTTTCATAAAAAAGTAACTAAACCAGAGATGCTTTTTTAAGTAAACAAGAGATTAAGCACTAAAGCACCTTTTTTCCCACATACTAGGGTGTATTTAGGTTTTGTGCTGCCATAGGCCTGATTTAACACTACCTCCTAATCTTAATTTGCCCCACCCCTTCCTGTCCAAGACATACCTCTTCTTTATTATGATCCACGCCTTCCTGTGCAAACTCTACCCCTTCCTCTTTTTGTCCTACCCCCTCCTTTTTAGGCCCCACCAAACTGCTTAACAGTGCCATCTTTGACCCCAAAAGGTTTGTCTCTGCAATCTTTGTCCCCACACAGTGTAACAATAACTGCCAATATACACCTATGGCTGCAATAACTGTGCATTGATCTTCTGTGCTCAACAACAGTCCTGAAGCCCTAAGGGGTGTAACAGCAGATGTTTAATTGCTCTGACAGTTCTATGTAGCCCCTGACTAAGCTGTTCAGAAGGGTACAGCATAGTCAGGGGCAGGTGCGACAGGACCCTATGGGGGCAGTTTACTGCTGTAATGACTAAACCTCTTATCATGGTGTAGATGATTAAAACCAATCTTTGACATTGGCTAGTGGTGATATTCTAATGAGAAAGGGTTACCTTTGCCTGGGCTGACTCTGATGCTCGTCATAGTTCTCAAGGAAAAATGTCTTTCAAGTATTACTTTTGCAAAGCCTATCACTACTAAGAACTACATCACCATCAGTCTGGTGTGAATCTGCATTGCACCTATCATCCTGAAAGAAAAAGACATTGCAGGGGTCGGCGGACTGTGGGTGGTCTAAATGGCACTTTAACAGCCAAAAGATAAAACTTCCCCATTGGCCTGCCAAACCTGGCCAACTCACAACATGTCTGTTCCTCATAAGTACCCAAGTCTAGTCAGCTAGATCTTCAATAAAAAATTGATTAATGTAAAATCATTTCTCTCACATTAATATTTTTATTTTAGAAACATCAAAAGTTATTTAACACAAATGGGCGTGTATTGAATGAATTTTGACACTACAACCTGGTACATTAACATAAAAATCATCCTACCCAAAAGTGATTGCCTTTCAAATTATTGCGCTGCCCACAGTATTTCAAGAAACTATTTGTCTAAATGGAATTGCATTCACAGCTTCAAATATTACAGACTTTTGTTACAATTCGGTCTTCAAGGAATTGTATACATCAATAGACTTCAATGAACAATGCTTGTTTATTTCAAGATGGTTTCATAGGAAAATAAGAAAAAAGGAAAGAGAATTACCATGTTACACAATCACATTAACTGTGCAGTTTAGACTCTTCTCATCTAAGCATTTAAACATTCTTACATTTCATCATAAACACAAAACAGGACACTTCAGAAACTTCCACAATTCCATGTCTATGCCTATTTCTGTCTGTTTTCTAATTAGTGCTTTAGTACAAATACAGTTGTCACTGTGAAGATCTGGCAGGATGTATGGGCTCTCAACACTCGATCAGTTAAAAATAAAATATAAGATGTCAAACATCATATTTGCATTGCAAGTGTGTTTCACTTGATAGCTCAGCACACTGTAGGTTCCCTTGAAGGTTTCGACTTTCTTCGGCTTTCCTAGCTAATGTTTCCTGCATAATAAGCAAGCTCTTATTAATATGACATATTACTACATTAATAACAGCCGCTGTTTCCACCTCCACAAACACTTTTTAATGAGCTCTGTGTCACTTAACTGTTTAGCTAAAAAGATGCCAGTCTTAGTCTGCCTGATGCAGTCTGTACACTGGGGAATCTTTTACTGGGAATTAAGAATATAGGCCAATGTATTGATGATGGATATTATGTATGCTATGGTTCTGTTATGGCCTTCAAGGCAAAGTTGCTTGACTCCGCACACCCTTAAAATGCAGGGCTCAAGACTTGCCCTTACAATGCATTTGGGAGTGCATTGGTTGCCCCTCTCCACTACGTTTGCAAACATCATTTTTGTGCACCCCTTCAATTCTCTACAATCAACAACGTTATAGCTGTGGGTGGCTTGTCTAGTCTGTTAGTGCTTGAGGGACTTTCTAATCCAACTTTATCCCTCTAGTTAATCCCCTTCATTAAATCCTAAACATCACCCCTCTTGAAAATGTTCTACAGCTGCCCATAGAACCACAATCTGGCAACCTTTTAAATGTTGTTTTAGTAAATCAGAACTAAAACATAAACGGATGTGAGGCTCATTTATCTGTACTGTGTCTACTTGCCATCATGTTGTAACACTGGCAAGGACATTTTGAGGAGTTTCAGTTCAGGTCACATTGTTCTTTTTGTCACACTGAAACGAAAATGAGAAAATGAAGTTCAAGTAATTGATCGCTCCTGCCTCTGTCAATGTAATGGTGCTGTGAGGACGGCTACATTTTTAAAAATTCATTTACAGCAAGTCCTTTTAAATTGATTATCGAATGAACAAATCATTTATGGGTTCGTTCTTGCATTGCACACATCAAACCCTTGCTATGGATGCCAAAAACACAAAACCTTAAATCTATATTATATAATATTAAACATGCTACTGTGGCAAACAACTGCAATTATTTATTGAGTTAAAATTTATTCTTGCATGGTAACAATTCGAACTCTAAGAAGGTTGTATGCCATTAGAGCATCTTGCATACCGTGTGTATTTGTATAGTCATTTACATAGAAAAACAAAACAAAAAGCACCATTCCCTGCTTGCCTTTACGTTGAGGCATGAGTCAGTATGTTTTAATTTTAAAGTTCACTTAAACAAGGAGGACAATCATATTGCCAGCTTAGTTTTGTGCAAACCTGTGTATGTTTTCTATAATATGATCACACATTTAAATATCACAGCCTTTTACATCCAAAACAGGATATATACCATAAGGAAGATGGTCAACTGCAAGCAAACAAGTTGCGTAATGGCCCCATTTTAGGCCGCACTTTTTAAAGTCAGGGTGCAGCCTATAATCAGGGTATAGTTCAGGGATGCACAATTTGTATCACCCAACGCCGGGGATATGCAGTTCCGGGCGCTGGACAGGTGTTTTTTTTTTTTCATTTAGCTCATCGGGGCTTCTATAACGGGGCCCTGGCGTGACATGACCTTCCGGTGCTCCACCAAAAAAGCCAGAATGGAAGTGCCGGCCAGCAGCAGTGGAGGTTGTCTGAACGCATTGCACATTCACCAGCTGCCAGCGAGGAGGATCCCCCGTAGCGCTGCAGGGGACCTGTATCCTCCTTTCTGGCAGACGGTGAACGTCTGTGAGATGTTTTCACACGTCACAGAACTATGCCACACAATACATTTTCATTGTTTATAACTACTTCCACAGCAGCCACTTTCTAACAGTTTGAATAAAAAGTCAAATCTTTACTGAAGCTTCATATTCGATTTAAAAAGTGAAGGTTTTCAAGGCCCCACTTCATTGGTTGTGACAAAGACATGTAGTGAGATAATACACCGTGCCAAGATGTTGGCTAAGTATACCCAGAACCAATTTACAGCACAATGTTGAAATGGTGTCAGGACAAAATTCTTAATATTCTGTGGAACCAGCATAATCAAGCAGAGAATCAGAAGAAAGATTAATGGAAAAATGTAACCTTTCAAACACATCACAGCAATGTAAAAAGGAAGGCCTTACTTAAAGCCAAAACTCTAATTACTGTATTTCACCCAATAGACAGACAGTAATCCCTAGCAGTAAATATGTCCATATATCATTTTTAAACCATAGTAAGATGTCTTTTTAATTTCCATTAAACAAACCTAATGCATTATTACAAGCACTTTTGATAGGAAAGTGATAAATTAAGCCTGCCGTTCCATAACGTTTCTGGACAGTAAATGGACACCAGTGCCAGAAGACCACAACTTGGATTGCAATTATGCTTAAACTCCACAAAAAGTTCTCTTCTCAACTCAACAGTCACGTATTTGGCTGAAGAGTCCCAAATCCAGAATCCTTTCCTGGACTTTGATTCTGATGTTTGTCCTCTTTGGATTAAGTAAAGGTTAATGGTATCACATATGATGTCATAACTGTGAAGTCATTTCCAGACGCAAGCCCTGTAATAAACACCTCAAGCATTTAAGCACAATAAATGGCACTTTGAATATGCATGAGTGTAGAAATAGAAGCTCTGCACAAAGCATGAACACTGTACATAGCATGTGCAATGCCTGAGGGCATTTGCTACGGAAGAGAATGACCTTAAGCATACCTCCCAACATCTAGAAGTTTGTGTAGACATCTGGGAGGGCATGGGACTTACCCACAATTGACACTGATAGAACAGTGCCCCAATGCTATATTTTGCCTTTTTACAAGTACATTATTTTACATTTATCAACATTAAACCGCAGCTGCCTCACTCTCGACCATTCTTTTAATTTACTTAAATCACTTCTTCCACCTGGAAGGTCTACTTTGTTGCAGACCTTTGTTTCATCTGCAAAAAGACATAATTTAACATTAAAATGTTTATTTTAATTTTAACATTAAAATTAACATAAAATTATGGGTCCCAATACTGATCCTTGAGGTATCCCACTAGTGACAAGACCTTCCTCTGAATATTCACCATTACTACAACCTTGTGCCCTCTGTCACTCAACTATTGCCTTATCCATAAATTTGAGTTATGTAATTTACTTATTACTTATTATCATTACTTATAGAATACCAATAGTTTCTGCAGTGCAATGTCAACACAAAAGGATGCAAAATTAACAATAATCTTAAAACAATAACAAATATAAATAAGACATACTGGTACAGAAGGACAGGAGGATCCTGATCTTGTGAATGTGGAGTCTATTAGTAAACAAACAATGAGTGTGGAAAAACTGTGGGGCAAAATGGAATTTCACTAATATTGCATAAATCTAACTTTGAAATCTTTGAAATAACATTTGATCTCACGTTATGTAATATCAACCTGGTATATTTTCATGGTAAATAAACGTTCGGGAAACTACCTCTCTAAACGTGTAGGAAATTGTCTTTTATTGGTGAGTTTGTTGAGCTTTTAATGTTCAGGTCTGTGGAAATGCTTCTATTTGTTTTTCTTCCTTTTTACTGTTATTGTTGATTTTCACTGTCTTCCTATTGCAATAATGGTATGGAATCTGCTGGAGTTTTATAGAAATGTAATGTAATAATGAATCATAAAAAAAGTCAAAATAGGAGCATATCTACAAGAAAACATGGATGATTTGGGGATTTTTTCAATTACCATAGTTTACTTTGTTTCAATTACCAATATTTAAAGCCCTTGACCATCCAAAAAGTTTTGAATATATGATTTCAAGATACAGTATCAATAATATCAAGGTTACTGTCAACCTTTGTAACAACCAAACAGCATCTTCATCTGTTACCCCCCTTGGAATACTTATTCGTTGAAATGTGGATTCTGCACCCCTACCCCCAGAAAACCTAAAATAAACGACTAATTACTTGATGGTTTGCACCTGTTGCACGTCACAGGCCAATCACCATAGTTAAAACCTCCATTTAATTATTGCGGTTTGCACTCTGTTCTCTGCTTGCTACTAATTGTGAATGTATTGACCACTGCCAGTAATGTATACACTCTGTTTGATGTTTACAATGAATCTAGCTTGACGTGACTATGCGCTTACCCATGCTTAGTTGTGAGCAGTCTGGCTTTTGAAGCAATTGGTCCACATTGTTTTTCATGTCCTAGGAGTGATATACCTTGTTGGCCAACTCTCAAGAATCGATGGTCGGTTGCTGAAGAACTTGTTTTTTTGGCTCTGGCTAAATGTAAATGTTAAAGCTGTTAGAATCTGGCAACTGGTGTCCCATGTGTTCAGAGTTCTGATACATGGTCACTGGCTCATGAAAAGCCACCAGTGAACTTAATACTGAGGGACACTGGTACTGTCTTGTCTGTGCATGTCACTCTCAAATGCTTTGTAAATTAATCCTATAGTGCAATGTAAGATTGCTTGAGCCATAATAGCAGTCCTGTTCTGTGATACACTAAGGAATTCACTCAAAAAAAATAAAACAATTAAATAAAATAAACAGAGACTCATCTGAGTCCTATAGGAATATGTGTTAAGTACTGTTGACCAGGTACAATTATAGTGGCTTCTGATGGTGGCATTAGAGCTAAACATGACAAATTATTTAGAACTTGCATGCTGCACAGTAGACGTGACTCAGAATGAAACAGTGGAGTCATGCAGCCCAGGAAAGCAGCCAGAGATATGGTCCAGGGCTTGCATCCAGACCAGAAGCCATTAGGCAAGAAAACTGCAGGTGTTGGTGGGGTAATACTTGGCAATGTCACATATAATGTAGACCAGGTGGCATCCATATGGAGCACTAAGGAGTAGCCTGTTTATCGTACCAGACAGGGACAAAGCTTCCCAACTTAAATCTTACTATTTAAAAGTTGATTTGTACTTCAGCTCCATGGTGTTTTTAGTATGTAGAACATGTTTTTTAGTCTTTTTCCTTAGAACCAAGTTATACCTGTACTCTGACCACAAACTTAATAAATTATTAGCATACATCATTTAAGTGTGCTGTAGAATTATAAGTGATTCTGACAGCACAGTATAGCCTACTGAGTCAGGGTTGGTACTGTTTACTATGCTCTATATACATAAAAACATAAAACTGATTGTGTCCAGTTAGATGCATAAGGTCTTAGTACTTTATCTTTATTTATTCAATGTCTAAATACAGAATATTTAACAAAAAATTTGAATAATTGAGCCAGTCCATTGATATAATTTCTGTGGGTGCCACATAATGTAGCAAAACATGTAGAATCCCAGTTACAATGTACCAAGCACCTGTACCTGTTCTGGATTACTCTTGAATATCCAATGTTTTTAACATACATTCATGCTTTACATTAACGCATAAGGTAAACATGACTGTTTATGTAAAATAATAATAAAAACTATAAATATATATATATATATAGTTTTACCTGTTCCAGGTCTAAAAATTAGATAAATACAACCTCAAATGACATTCTGTATTACATAGGGCCATGGTTTATTCAACAAAAATAAAGCCAACATGGAGAAGCCATGTGTGAAAAAGTACACCTTATGATTCAATAGCTTGTAGAACCATCTATAACAGCAATAACTTGTAAGTTAATCATTTTCTGTGTGACTTTATCAGTCTCTCACTTTGTTGCGGAGGAATTTTGGCCCATTCTTCTTTACAAGGTTGCTTCAGTTCATTGATGTTTGCAGGCATTTGTTTATGCACAGTTTTCTTAAGCCCCAGCCACAGCATTTAAATTTGGTTGATGTCTAGACTTTGTCTGGGCCATTGCAACACCTGAGGTTGTATTTACCTGATTTTTAGAAGTGCTAAGGAACTGATGATTGTTATCATGTCCTGATATGTAAAACCATAGAATTCAAAGAGGGTAAACTTTCTTTTTCACATGATATATATTGATATATATTGCTACTACAAGCTTTAACATTAAACCATAAACCAGGTTAAACATTTCTATTTATATGTTTTACATACATGCTCTGTATCACCAACTCCATTTGAGAAAAGTGTTTTGTGATGATTTATACTTTATCATCCTATAATATTTATGAAGAATGGTGGAGGAAACACTAGATTAACCCTGACTGTTTTACAGTTGCTGTGTCTGTATGTAAGAAGGCTAAAACAAGGACGTATTCCCCTTTATAAATCGGCATGCAGACATTACTATTATTATTGTTATGTTTTTGGGGGTTTTTTACTGCTAGGGGATTCTATGGCACAACAAGGGAAGGATACAAAACTTTAAAATGATATATGAACATATATAAGAGAAACTGGTACAGAAGGACAAGAGGGCCCTGCTTTTGCATGTTTGTAATCTATTAGAAGCAAACAAAGAAGTATGTGTAGTACATGAATTAGGATTTAAAGAGAATTACATAATTTAATGATAGTTTCCTTCAAAGCTCTCTTGCTCTAATTTAGTGCTAAAAGTCTTTTTAAAAACACTCAGTGTGTAGTCCCTTTTTATTTATTGAATGACAGATGTGGGATTTGTTACTGCGTACTATGAATTGCTGGTAATCGGAAGCAGGTGGAAAAGGGGGAAATCCCAATCATCTGTAAACCCAGTCACCCATGCACTGTTATAGCAACAAATTCAAAATGTTTCCTACAGATAAAACTATTCCCCCAGCACTACTTAAAATCTCTTTAGTGTCTCATTTGCTTTAAAAGAACACACGATTACAGAGAAGATTATATCATGTATGAGGGGAGTCGATAATGAACTGAAAGATTTGGTTTCTTGATTGTTAATCCCTAAATTAACAGAAATTTGGTATATGATATAAAAGTAATACTTATACAACTTGTTCATAAATTGGTTCTAATTGACAAATTGTAAAATAAAATCTAATTAGTCTACGTGCATGATCCTACCAACAGAGGTCTGCTGCTGATTTTCCTTTTAAACACTTCCAGTACACATGCTTGACACTCTTCTAGGACTGAACAGTGCTGGGAAATATTGTCATGAGTTGAGTCAGAGCCCTTTCTCACTATAGCGATAGACCCCTGTCTTGATCAGGTTCTTAATGAATTAACATGTGGCCAGCAAGACTGAGTGACCCAGTGAATATTCAATATTCTGTACTGCCAAACATATACATGGAAAGTGTTGAGCATCTTGAAGACCAAAGTAGGAAGCTGGGAGTTTGGATATTGTTAACACATATAAAGGACAAGCTAGGACCAAACCATGTGTCACGTATGGCTCCGGTATCTCATACATGATAAAAAGGCCCCACAAAGTGTATTATTCACAGGGGGCTGAACAAAACATGGCACTATACAAAGGACAGTCAAAGAAATGAAGGGTTTAGTAATCTTATGATATTTAAATTACCTGTTACGTTGTAACTCTTTTAGTAATTGCATCATGGATGGCTTCTCATTACATGAAGCTCAACATCTTCAAGACTGAGTTTACGGTTATCCTGCCATCCGTTCTGTCCACAAATCTTGACATCTTTATCTCTGCAACTAGACTAATATTCCTTTCCCACTGTTCTTCACCCGCTGCTCCATTATGCCCATAGCTCCCTAGAATCTAATTCAAACTTCTGACTTACAGAGCACCCTTATATCTCTACCCTCCTATCCAAATACACCCCCAACCACTCTCTCTAAGTTCCCCTCATGACTTGCATCTTTCTTGTACTGTCATTAACTCTCCCCACTCCCACCTTCAGGATTTCATCTGTGCTGTACCTCTTCTCTGGAATTTTCTTCCTGTTCTGTCAGACCTTTTCCCTCCTATGCGACTTTTAAAAGGTCTCTAAAAACGCACCTTTTTTTAGAATCCTACAACCATTCCTCCTAACACTCTTAGCCATGATCCTAATTGAGCCATCTGAATGATCAACAACTTCAACAGATCATCTGGACCCAATTAACTCATATATATCCAAGCAGTCTCACTGTCTCACTTGCTTCCCAACTACCAACTGGATTGTAGCTGGCAAGAGAAGGGCCCTCTTCTCCTTTTGTACTAGTTTGTTATTGTGTGTGATTTTTAATACTTTCACTGGCTCTGTCTAACAGAACTATGGAATTTGCTGGCACTATATAAATAAATGTAATGTAATGAAAAAATGTGTTTTACATAAAAGTGTCCTGCCCTGTCCATTAGAGCACAAACAGAACTCTATAGCTGTAAGTTATACAGTTTTATTTTCTAATTACTTGTTCATTAAAAGATAACCTAAAATCCTAGAAGGATTTCAGCTATGATGTATCAAGCTTGGTTAAAACATGACTCTGTCAAAATCTTAATATTTCACATGATAGAAAGCAAACTGAGGATCATCATGCACACATATACCACAAAAAATATATAACCTCTAAAACGGCCAAAAAAAGTTCAGCACCAAGATCCAGACTGTTGTGTCTAATTCATTTTCTTGCATTTGAAAGATTGCTGGCATCAATAAACTCTTTAGAGTAATATAACCATTTCTCATATGCTCAGGAATGGCTTCCCCATCCTGTACACATGTCTATTGCTGCCCATGATATGTTATTAGCAGGCAAGCTGATTTTAAACATATGTAAGAGCATAATTTCTTAACACTCTTTTTCTAAATTTGACTGCATTTATCCATCTTCAAATTTATATCACAAACACAGAGCTGTAGCTAGCTCCTTTTGCGCCTGAGGCAAGAATGGAAAATTGTGCCCCCAGCTATTTTTTTACACTGCCCTTACACACACCTGCCCATTAACACACATATACACGTGCACTGCACTTACACACCCCCTATCTTACACACCACCTGCCCATAAACACACATATACACATACACTGCCCTTACACATGCTTGCCCACACACACTGCCTTTGCACACATCTGTCCATAAACACACATATACACATGCACTGCCCTCACACACCTCTGCCTTTACACACACATATGCACATACACACACCAGCTTACAAACACACAAATACCTACACTACTTACATACATACACACACAAGCTTACAAACACACACACACACACACACATATATATATATATATACACACTGCCCTTACACCCCTTCCTCCCCATCTCTTACATTTCTCATCTTCCATCCTCCATCGTCCATCTTCCATCCTCCACCTTCCACCTTCCATTGCATTGTGGGAGCGTAAGGTCTGTAACTGCTTTAGTGCTCCTTTATCAGTATGCGTCGGCTATTGATGCAGGGCACGGTGTTATAATGTCATATCCCGGCGCTTGGCATCATCTAACGGCACGTAGTGATTAGGGAGGAGGGAAGCCGAGGTCTGAAGTGACAGACCTCACGCTCCCTGATGTTGGGCCAGTTAAAGGGTGATTGCAGCTGCTAATCAGGTGGCTGTATGCCCCTTCGCAGCTGCGCCCGAGGCAAGTACCTCTCTCGCCTCACCCTTTCTACGGCCCTGCACAAACAAGATGGATTTGACTGCTAAAGTAACACAGGTAAATTAAGCATATTAGCAGGAGAACAAAGGTTATATTTTGACATATCATGAAAATCATAGAAAAACATGACAAACCTCTTGTTGAATAAGGAAAGTAGCAGAATACACCAAAATAAGTACACTGTTAGATTCTTAGACCTAAATAATCCAGATACTTTTAATGTATGAAACTGAAAGAAAGCAGAGTGTTTAAAAAAATATAAATTATAGTGAAATTTTTTATGGAACATTGTTAATAATATACAGTAATCATCATTTTTTTTTAAAAAAAATATTACAAATTCCATTAGCAATCAAAGCATTGTTGAATATAGTGAGGGTGGCCAGGCCAGGTTATTGCCTCCAGGGCCAACCATTTAACACTGGACTTGCCCATTCTGGTAGACAAGTGTCATTTAACCCCACTAAAAGCATGTTAGCTGGCACCACATGCAAGTAGAAGTGGAGCCAATTGCAGGTAAGTAGATCTGAGTGAGGTTGCTTGCCCCACCAAGCCAAAAAGGGCCATCCTTGTCATGCTTGTGTTATAACAAAGTAATTATGAAAAATATTTGCCTAGACCAGTAAGATTAGTAGTATGTAATTATGCACTAATTAATATCTTAATTTAATAATTTTTTTGAGTGGAAGAAAATTCATCTCAACTAGAATTTTTAAAAAGCAATAACTCAACTCCTTTGCACAAAATAATGATCATGTATGGGTCTACAAGAACTTGGGCAACAGTGGGGGCAAAGTTGGGCAACAGTGGGGGCCCTGTAATAACTGTAACATGTTGTTTCACACCAAATATTTTTGGTCTTGGCCGGGGCTTCTATGGTGGATCACCGGAAAGTTTTGTCACGGCGGTGCACCATCATAGAAGCCCCGGCGGAAGTGCCGGCAACGAAGGTTGTCTACGCCCATCGAGCAGACATCCATGGGCTGACGGAAAGTATGATCCAGGTCCCTGCAGTGCTGTGGGGGATCTGGATCCTAAACCTGCTGCTTGCCCGCTAAATTAAAAAGAAAAAAATAACACCCGCCCGGCGCCTAGAACTGCATGTCCTGGGTGTTGAGCAATATGAATTGTGCATTCCTGCGCTAAACCCCAAATATAGGCCACACCCCCACTTCCAAGACTTAACTTAAGGGGGAAAAGTGCGGCCTATATTCGGGCAAATACGGTATTATTATTATTACCATTTTTTAGGAAGACACAACAGGGAGACTACAAGAGTGTGAAACTACAACACAGTTTCTTTACAAAATATTATATAGTAATATGTTTCTAGCACCCTGATATTTGACTAAATATGAATTAGGGAAAATACATGCCAATGTGCCAAGTATTTTAAATCATAAGTCACTATTATTGTTAAATTTTATTTATAAAGTTTCAGTCGATTTCATAGTACAACTACAGTGAGAGAAAATACAAAATCAACAATTATATTGAAATTAAAAATATACAAAACTGATAATAACATGGACACATATAAGACATAGTAGTATAGAAGCAGTATATTTGCTTAAATATATGTGCAAATTAGACTAGAACAGACTTTGTGAATTAGACTATTGGTTAAAACATACCAAGTTGTTGATCAGAGCATCCAAGTTTTATCCCCAGTCTAATTATTACAAATCAATTCCTTTTTGTTTTTCAACCATTTCAGATTTGCTTTTTTTTGGCCTTAATAAAATACAGTTGTAGGGCCGATTAATCAATTCTTCTGCCCTAACTGCATAGCCTCACACAAATATTACATTTGTAATTATTGACTGAAGAGGCACTATCCATAGTAGAGTCCCAGAAAGTGATTAGTGAGGTTATGATGAATGTTAATTGGATGACCTTCTCTCTGTGGCAATAGCACTAGGGGACAGAAAGGCAGCTTTGGACGACTGCCAGTTCAATTTTTAGGATTACTTTTGTCTAAAGTGATCTAAAGCTTCTAACAATTTGCATTCAATCAATAACTGGACAAATAAGCTAATGAAATTGGCTTGTTGGGATGATTAAAGAAGGCATATCTTTATCTTTTTAATCCTTTACAGTTTTAGGAATATAGGCAATTATTGTTGTTCAATACAATTGAGTTTAATGAAAGGTTTCAAGGGGGCTGTTCAGAAAACTTGATTTGTGTTGGATTGGACTGTTATCACTTGCAGTAGATACATGCCAAAACAAGACTTGCCTACAGATCTTCAAAGTTTTAGTATGGCAATAACTACAAAATAAATGTACACAAATGATTTTTCAATGATGATACTGTTGAAAAGATGTACATTGCACAACCACACACAATTTGTGTGTAAAGGTGGAAGAAGAACATAGGGTGAAGGATAGAATGGTGTTTGTTGTGCCGGACTGATTGTGTGTCTTATTTGAGACAAATACGTTCTAACTAGTGTATACGTTCTAACCTAGTAATCAGCATTTAAATACGTAATATGACTTAACAAAGTAAAGGAGGCATGCTTATTTGAAAGGAGGAAGCAAAATAAGGGGTCATGGTCAATGTTCCCTCTAATTTTTCTTAGGTGGTGTGCGCAGAATATTTCTGTTGTGCAAAAATATTCCCAGAGCCAAAATTTTGTGCGCACAATATGTTTTTACAGTCCATATAAAGCGAAGTTGGTGGATCACATTGCAAGGGGGATGGAGCTATAT
>VKOC01004342.1:0-14173 GCA_009364415.1 Spea multiplicata
AGAACCAAAAAGGTGTTTTTACTTGATGTTCTGCGTTCGGTCATATTACACTTTCATAAAACCAATGCAGAATAATATGTTTTTACAGCCATTTCCAAAGATCCTATATAGTATATCTTTACAAAAAAGGTAAAAATATAAAGAACAATATACCGGTATTTGCTTGACAATAATAATAAAATTCATTATGATAGTATCCATATACATGAATATAAAATATCTTGATGACCACAATTTATTAACAGAAAATATATAACATACAAGTTGGAATACCATATCGTCCAGCTGTTCTTAAAACCAGTGCCAAAATATTATCATTGCATTCATCTAGATAGAATAACTCAAAGAACCTTAGGGAAATATTCACTATTCCGGGGCAATACTTACTTTATTTGATTCATGTTCTACTTAGGATGAACTCTGCTTACTTCACTAACTGTAAGGAAGCATACCCCACTTGGACCTGCTATCTTGTCTCTTGTCTTTACTCTAGGATCTGGTCTCTAACCACACAGGAGCTGGCGGTGTCCAAAAAGTTTGCTGGGAGTGGAACATGCTTTTTGGACACCGCCAGCTCTTGCGTGGTCAAAGAACACCTTCTGCAGCGAAGATAAGCGACATAATAGCATACTGAAGTCAACATCAGCAGCTAAATAAATTGTCCCTTCTCTTCTAAATCATTCTACAAAATTAATTAAGGCGTCTGTTTTCTTGGCAGTAAAAAAGTTTCATGCCAAGTCGACTTGTTATGATAGCAATTCATTTTTTAAATGATAATAAACAGCAAAAAAAATAAAATACATTGACGGTACCCATCCCTCTGTTGGAATGTTCCTCTGTTCCTTTTGTGGTGACAAAAATTAAACTTACTAAAGTTCATGATGCAAACATAATCATGTACTTATGATGTGGTCTAAGCAGTCGATTATGTAACAGTTGGAAAGACAAATAATGAATCTAAATAAATGATGACTACAGGCAAGTCACTCTTGTTAGAGGCCAAGGACTTGGGTCTGGGACAGTTGTCATGTATCACCAGAACTGCCTCACATGCTGTATTTTGATTTGCGTTGATGCCCAGACATGCTGCGTCTGATTTCATTTGCCCGTGATTAATCATAGCCAAGAAAAAGCATAGCTCATAGGACATATGTAATTAGCAGTTCATCTTGCGCTGTCAGCCTAATGTAATTTCTGATTATTCCGTATAATTAAGCTAAATGGTCATGTCAGATCATGTTTTCTCTTTACCAACCTCTAAATATAAATAGCAAATATAGAAACAGTGCTGGCGATACTTATTGGTAGTCAGAGAAGATATTCACAGAAAGATTCCATTCGATGACTATTCTTGTTTTGAAATTACAATAGTAATGATGGTTCGTTATAATACATACAGACATACTGTAACATTTTACAAACTGATTAACTCTTTAATTTATCATCGTTATGAAGTCATACATTTATTTACGGTCTGCATTACTTAAGCCTTACCAGGGCTCCCAGTCATAGATACGTGACACATTGTAATATGTCAATGCATAATAACATGAACTTCTCCAACACCAGTTTCTTATCATACTCTTATATATTTAGGTTCAATAAATCATCACGCATAATATTTTGCCATAATATTTGTTTCAAAAGTCATATTTTCTTTTTTATATAGCCTCAGCAACCTTCATTCCACATACCAATACCTACTGAAAATACACTGATCTTAAAGCACTTCATATGTTTGGGCAAAGTTTACCATAGAATACAAATATTAAATGCTTTTTTAAATGTCTTCGAATCTGCATACTGACTGTATGTGTCCTGATTTCTGTTTTCTACTGACTGGATACAAATAAACAGGCAGTAATGCAGACAATGTTGATTGGACTAAAATATCCAAGTAACTAAATGACGGCTTAACATAAATGCTGAAAATGCCAAAAATTCTAGTATTTGATCACTTGAAATAATTTCTAGTTTCCGTTTGGGAAAACCACTGCCCTCTACTGGATAATAGATTCAAATCAATTCACAGGGGTATCAACCCACATGACCTGCTGCACTTAGACACGACCTTGATAGCTATGTACTAAAGCACATAAGTAGTAAGTATGACCAAGTTAAAGGCTGCTTTATTTAAAACAAGTTGTATCAGTCTCAAATGAAGATCAATGGGAATATGAAAATTATGAGTGCTATAAAAATACACATTTTCAGAAAAAAAAATAAAACATTAAATATGAACTTCAACCATGCAGCACAAGTTGAAGCGAAATGGTATACATGTATTCACTATTTCCCATTCAGTTGTATTACCAACCAGAGCTGTTTTTTTTATTAAATATTACACAGAATGCAACAGGGGCAATAACTAAATATATAGCTGAGAAAAAGAATAAAGACATAAAGAGATTTTGCGATTCTGTCAAAAGCTAAGTTCTTCTTTTCATATTTTCACTTTATTATAAAGTCAGTGCAGTCATTGCACAGGGTCCCAAAGCACTTTGAATGGTGTAGTGCTTTGGGACTGGGAGATATATCAGAACAAAGAAGACTTTAATAAGTATAATCTTTGATATTGTCAAAATCCACATTAGTAACACAATGACCTTTTAAATCTAACAATCAAGATTAAAATGCTTATAGTTTTATCTTAACTGCATTGAAATTATTTTTTTGATGCTCATCTAGAACAGTGATGGATGCCCTACCAGTTATTGAACAATCCTGATAAAAAAAGAGTAAGAATCAACTTATACTATTTGTACTTTTATGTATTTTTCCATATTAGGGTCATGGGTGCTTTCCACAGCCCTGTGATGGAAGATGGCTTCCCCATTCCTAAGGAGACTCCGCACAATCATTTTCAAACTAGATACAGGCCGCCTTTTCCATTGGCCTACTGTATTTATTGAAATAAACAGACTACTATAAACAAAGTCGGTTTAGAAACGTAGACATCCTCCATAAATTAGCACATGTTTAGATCTACAATATTATTGAACAATGTATCCAATGGCAAATCACTGTTGGAAGAAATATTGCCCTCTAGTGGAGTAAATGCGATATACGTCCAGCCATCCGTAGATTAGCTATTATCTCATTCATTTAATCATTTGGTCTTTGGATGACCAAATAATATAACCAGGATTTAATGTTACCACTACACTCAAATATTACCAACACGTAGAGTGCTTCTGGAAAATGGACAACATAACTATAGTCTATTTTTTTCTATCACTAATAACACAATGATATCAATAGAGTAAGGGGGCAATTACCCAAAGCAAGCCCCGACATAATGACACAAAGTTATAATGTACACAAAAAAATACCGACAAAACAATATGCATGAACAACTGGTTGCATACTGTAAGCTTCCACTTAGAAGCAGCTGTCCTTATAATTTACATGCTTCAGAGTAACAAATGAAATGTGCGGCATTCATGAGCTCAGCTCATGAACAGAATCAGATTGAATTATAAGGGGTTGTGCGTAAAAAGGGCTCTAACATGGGTGGCACATATCTGTTCAATATTTGTCAAGAATCATAATCATTCACTAAGATCTACTAACATTTTAAGGATGATATCACACCAGCTATGGCCGCTGCTATCAATTTAAGTCAGCTCTAAGAAAAATCCTAAACAACATATGGAAAATATTCCAAAATACTCAAAAAAAACAAACAATGTTACACGATATGATACTAAATATATAAAAAATACACATAATATCACATTGCATGTTCTGCCAGAGAAATGTGGCTTTGTTTGAAGGAGTTCCTGGTGATTGCGCACTACATAGTGAGTATATAGACATAGATATGTTTCTATTCTTAACATTTAAGAGATTTGAAAAAAAAATCTGTTTCACTAGTTTAAAATCCTGCTATACATTCTATACAATCCTCCTATACAATTTCCCACTGAATGTTAAAAGAGCTAAATACCATGGTCTATGAATTAATTCTAAAAAGGAACACAGAAATTTACAGCTGCTAAGAACCACTTGATCCAAAACAGTTGAATAGAAACAAAAGAAATAATAAAATATGGATCATGCGCGGTAAAAAGGACATGCACGCACACAACATACAATTTCTCAGCCGTCAAAATATCATTTTTAAAAACACGAACAAAATTTATGAATTCCAAAAAATATTTTGTTAAGAATACACAAAATGATACAGAATACATGATCCTGTGTATATGACGATTCAATATTTCCCAATCTATTGTGTATAGAATTAATATATACATGACATAAAAATAGAAAGATTGTTGAATACCGGTCATCCATCAAGTTCCGTGTGTGTACAATACATACAAAAGCTATTTCAACAAAACATGAATCCCGTTTCCAACTCTCTCCAACTTAATATATACAACTTTTTATAACAATATCCAACTCTGTTTCCATGCAAATTTCATTTTCTATGTAAAGTATTACATTATATTATGCAACATCAAAATAAAATACTGTTTGAGAGCATAATAAGCATCAGTGCTTATGTGGACCAGGCTAAAAATAATATCCTGTTAAAAACTTTACTTCTACTGGTTTACTGGTTAGCTTTGGTTAATATTACCTGTGTTTTGTGCCCATTAATGCATCTTAGCTGGGTTCTGCCCCAGCTGCCCACCTACTATTTACCGCTGGGGCAGAACCCAGTACTACGGCGGTGTGCAATGTAAGGTCATTATGAAGGTTGTACTGGTTATAAAGAGATCTCCCAACTGGCACATGAAGCAGTGGCAGGCAAGGGTGCCTCGGGCTGCAAAGGGGCTGCCGTCCCCCCCAGAACTGTCACCCTAGGCCTAGCCGAGGAGACGTCACTGTTTGTACCAGATTCACCATAAAAAACACTTTATTTTTATACAAGTGGCGTACCATATTATATTATCATAGGCACTGATATAGAGTTGATTCCTACTTCTGGAATAACGGCCTTACAAGAGACAAGCCACAATACCATACCAAGCAGATATAGAAAGGTAAGATTATACCTTTTATACCCTGATTGCAGATACGGAAAATGTTAAGACTATTTAATATCCTCATATTAAGAAATGCCCATGCCAATTTTTTATTCTTTATTACATTTTTATTTTTTTATGTTTCAAAGTATCACCATTATACACTCTCCGACATAATGCTGACAAGCAGAATATAAAATATTTTATATATAAAATATAATAGAACAATCCTAGTTCTTGATGAACCCTTGCTCATACATAACACTGTATGACAGGATCTTGGTAAATTCAATCAGTGCCGTCCTTGCTAAATTTGTTTGTTACTGTCCCAGAAATGTTAAAAAGTTAAACAAATGGAACTGTTTCGTTTCCCAGTAGAGATGGGTGAGCCAACCCCAACACATAGGAATGGCTTGTCGAGCCACGCACAAAGCTAGCGGTACTCACCTACCAAAGAAGGAGTGAGATCAATTCTCGCTCATGCTCATCGCCTGCTGACAAGCCAATGTAAGCGAGGTGACTGGCTTGAGCCCATACTATTTCACCCAGGTATACTTGTGATTACAAGACCTACATGCAAACTAGTAACTGACCACAAAGACAATGAATACCAATAATCTGTTATTGATGAATTCATTAAAAAAGTCAACTTGGATGATGTTTCTACAAAGTATGGCATGTAATACGTTTGAATGAATCTGACAATTACCATTGTCTACAATACAAGTGCCCGATCACCATTTAAAATAGAGTACTTCCGTAAAACATAAATATACATACTTTTATCGGCCGCATTTTAACTTAAATAAACCTTATGACTTAAAGTGCTAAAATGAAATAAAGAAAATAGAAATCTCACCTGTGTATTACAATCAGTGAGTGTAGACTCATTTAATGCATTGATTCCAATGCCTGAATCGTCTGTGCTTATAAGGGTATCTGTCGGAACGTTCTGAGTTGGTTTAATAAATGTAAATTCATTATCAGTTGAATCCAGAGCTACACAAACATCATAAGGGTATGGAAGGGTCAACGTTCCATTATTGAAATTTGTTGGAAACTTAGGTCCAACTTGTGAATACATATCTGTTCCCAGAGAGCCAAAAGCTTGTGGGTTGCTTTGCTTTCGACACCGCAAGATAATAGCGAGCATGACAGTTATCGTGAACAAAAACGAAATTATAGCCAGGCCTATTACTAAGTACACATTTAAATTAGATTGGAAATCGGATTTTTTCGATTGGATATTCATTTCCGAAACTTCCTTCTGAAAATTCTCTGTGACCACCAAGTTTAGCGTTACTGTTGCCGAAAGTGGGGGGTTTCCATGATCCTTTACGAGGACTATAACTTTGTGCTTCGACAATTCCATGTCTTGAAAAACACGCGATGTCCTGATTTCACCAGTGTGCTGACCGATCGTAAAGTAAGATTTTTCGGGAGCCTGGAGAAACTGGTAGGAGAGCCAAGCGTTATGTCCAGAGTCAGCATCCACAGCCACCACTTTAGTCACCAGGTAGCCTTTATTTGAAGAACGTGGAACGATTTCAAATAAAGCCGACCCATCTGTTGAGGGGTACAGAATCCGTGGAGAATTATCATTTTGATCCGTAATGCATATTCTTACAGTGGCGTTGCTATGCAACGATGGGGAGCCATTATCTTTAGCCATAATTTGGAAATCAAATTCTCTTAGCTGCTCGTAGTCAAATTGCCGCTGTGCATAAAGAACACCTGTCATGGAATTAATGGAAATGTAACTAGACACTGGTACATTATCTATATTTTTACTGACAATGGAGTAAACAAGCTTAGAATTATCATGGATATCTAGATCGGAAGCCTGTATGCTGTAGATTGATGATCCCGATGGTTGGTTTTCTGGAATAAAAACAGAATATTCAGCTTGCTCAAAAATAGGTGCGTTGTCATTGACATCTGAAACATCCAATTTAATTGTTTTGATGGTAGACAGAGGAGGAGAACCCTTATCTGTCGCTCTGATGGTGATGTTGTAGGAATCCATGTCTTCTCTGTCCAAGGTACTTGACGTCACCAGCCTGTAATAGCTGCTAGACGATGATATTATTTCAAATGGCAATAAACCCTCTAGCTGACATTTTACATCTCCATTTAAATCTGAATCCAAGTCCCGAATATTAATCAAAGCAATGACAGTACCAGGTAAAGAATCCTCCGATACCACACTGGAGACAGATGTCAGTATTATCTCAGGAGCATTGTCATTAGCGTCAACAATATTTATAACAACCTTACAGTGTGAGACTAGGCCTCCGCCATCTTCAGCTTCCACAATCATTTCATAAGCTTTTGTTGTCTCAAAATCCAGTTGACCTTTAGTTTTTAACTCGCCTGTTTGAGCGTTTAGAGTAAAAACCTGTTGTCCAATTTTTGTGATGTGGCTGAAAGCATATGTCACCTGCCCATTCAATCCTTCATCTCCATCAACAGCATTCAAGCGAAGAACCAAAGAATCAGGTGGTGTGTTTTCAACCATGCTAACCTCATAAAGATCTTTTTGAAACATTGGGGTATTATCATTGACGTCGCTAACAATAACTTTGATCACAGCTGTACCTGTTTTGATGGGATTCCCACCATCTGAAGCTGTTAAAATGAGTTCAAGGGTTGACTGTTTTTCACGGTCTAAAGGGTTTTCCAAAATAAGTTCTGGATATTTTCGCCCATCAGCACTAGTCTTTTGCCCTAATTTAAAATAATTATTTTCACTTATTTTGTAGCTTTGCAGAGAATTAATTCCAATGTCTGGATCAAGTGCATTTCCAAGTACAAAGCGAGTTCTTATAGGTGTAGATTCACTTATTTCTAAATTTATCACATTTTTAGAAAAAATGGGTGGATTATCATTTATATCCAGAATCTCAACCTCCACGTGAAACACTTGGAAGGGGTTTTCAACTACTGCTTCGAGCTTCAGTATACAATTTGTTGTCATTTCACAAAGAGATTCCCTGTCTATTCTGTCTGATACAAAGAGGTTGCCATTTTCTAAATTCACATAAAATAAACGTTCTGATGTGACAGAAGAAATGCGAAATTTTCTTAGTGCCAGTTCTTGGAATTTTAAGCCCAGATCCTTAGCAATATTTCCTACCAAAAAGTCTTTCTTTGTCTCTTCATGGATAGAGTAATGAAGCTGACCAGAGATTCCACTATAAGAACAAATGAGTGCAAAATACATTACTTGCCATTTGACTGTTTTCCAAATCTTTCTTTCTTGTATTTTCTGAATATCCATTGTTAGACGTTTTTATCCTTTTCGGTGTATTGAAGTAATGTTCCTTAAATCCAATAGGAGTCAAAGAAATGATGCAAAATCCACTGATGTTTGGAGATTGTGATCCTAAGGATCCTGCTTGGGAAACTGTGTCATTTTTCTACGCTGCTATATCAGCACATTGTATACTTCAACCAATCTTTCTAACATTTTCACCTTATTGGACAACAGCGGCACACAGTGTTTCTACTAGGAATTGCAGGCCTTATTCAGATTTATTTATATTTTTTCAGAAGTGGATTGCGTACTAATGAAATTCTACCTTTTTCTCCCAATTTTAGGCAGGAATATAAAAAAAACACACAAAAAAACTGGAAGCATAAATACAATTTGGTACATAAGTGAGGAAATATAAATATGTAGCTCACATGTTGCTGACCAGCCCATGTAAAATGCTGCACTATATTATGTGCCATGAATTACAGTTTTATATATATATATATATATATATATATCTCTATATATATGGCTTTCAGGCAGCTTATGATCACTGAGCAGAAGTCAATAATTGAATCTATTAAATATAGAAGAAAAGCTGCTGGATCAGGCATTCTAACACATTTTAAAAGAAACTAAATATTTAAAACAGCATTAAGTGACAAGTCTCTAATAGAAACACAGATTTAAGACCCATTTTGCCTATACATAAAGCAATACAGTAGTACTCAGACATTCGGAATAAATATAATTTAATCAGTTCTGTCCTTGTGTTCTAAAGTTGAACTTATAACTTTCCGGGATTGCCGGAGTAATCACGTTACCGTTTTTCTAATTTTGGAGGTTTTACCTTTTTTGAATAAATTGTATTTTTTTATAGAGTTTGAGCCTCCTTAGGTATCTTTAAAGACTCTAAACAGAACTTTCTGATGGCAGTGAATAAATTGTTGGGGTCGTGGGTTAAACAGGTTTGGATGTAAGGTGTAGTTGATCTGGGCTCTGTGGGGAGAGCACAAATGAACCCAAGGGCTGGTTTTACCATTAACTTTTTTACACCCACATTCCCCCTTAACACCATGGCAAGAACTAGAAAGTGAGTAGTGTTTCCCTTGAATCTTCAATGATTTTAACCCCTTAATGACAAAGCCCGTACATGGATGGGCTCAAAATGCATTGTTTAGGGACCACCCATTGTCCTTAAGGGATTAATGAATTCAATAGATATTTCGTTCCACATATGCACAGTGTTATCATAGCACCATAAACTAATCTCTCATTTGAGTTGTCATGTTTCAAGACGCCAAGTCATATGGCAACCCCCCCCCAAACTTCAGCGTTTTATACTCTCTGAGTATAGGTGAATACTTCCAATGCATTTATTCCGGTTTCAAGAATTGAGCCAGCTTGTATATTGTATCCTAATGGCACATAAAAAGGAATAATCACAAAACAACAACTGAGCTGGTGTGCCTATAATGTAACCCTGAATACTATCCTGACAATAATCAAGAATCACTCATAGAATGATGGGGGATTGTAAGGAAATTGCTATTCACCATTGTCATTGCGTTTTTTCACATTACATTCATTCACATTGTTACAAGTCTTAATAACTCAACCAGAACTAAATATAGTCACCTATCCTCCCAGTTGGCAGGTGTCATTTCTTTAGAGCAAGCCTTACTTAAGGTTAACACATTTCATTTGTTATTCTCCATAATTTCACTGTTAGTTTGTTCAACATGTCAATCAAACTAATTTGTTGGAAAGGAAGACCAAAGACTGCATTACGGCAAGGGTAATTATTTGGCCTATTTTAATATATACCTGAAATCTCTATCAATGAGCTACACAACTAAACGTAACATAATCCAACCTAAGGACCACAGTAACACAAACACACAATAAAACAATGTAAAGGGTATAATACATTCAATTTCTTATAATATAAGAAATAAATACAACCATTTAGACCTGATTTTTCTACGCACAACATTTCGGCAACAGGGTTGAGTACATTTTTATTTTTGACTAAACTGGATATTTTTGCTCTGAATCAGATTTAATAAATGATGTCTACACAACCATAAAAACCCAAACATGGCATGTACAGATCAAATCTACAACTTAAAAAAAGATAACTGACAATTAGAAGTATCACTGATTTTCTAAAGCAAACAGTACCAGCTCACTCGACCTTTTTGGTTATGGCTTGATGGTGAATAAGTTTGCTTATTGATGTCCCATGTCCCATGCACAAGATCTGACATATGCTGAGGAGCAACATAAATATTGACTGTAGGGGAAGATACTGAAGTACTTGCAACACAGGTTATCCCTTAATGTCATCTACCGTGACCTTTCCTTTTTTGTATTTATATAATTGTGCCCAATAGAAAATAGCATATGTTGCACCACAAATTGTCCTGTGTTAAACACCACTTCAACAAACAGAGAGCACTTTTTTTTTGTTATTTTATTTGTTGTGTACAAATATACCTGACCTTCAAAAAAATCACCAGACAAGTTGCATGACTTTATAAGATTTGAATAGTTTTACATTCCTGTTTATATCACTCCTTGCTTCTTTATATATTTACTCCTTTTAAAAGTAGAGATGAGTGTATCTACTTAATCATGTGAGCAACATTTAAAAGTTTACATAAATTATTGTTAACTATTACTTTTCTTACCACCTTATCACCTTTTTTTACGTATTTATATTATACTCACCTGAGTAAGATCACCAGAAGGCGTAAAACTTGCGGCATTTTCATTTCCAATCCCTGAATCATCTGCATCAAGCAGGCTCTCAACTGGATTGTTCTGATGAGTTTTAAGGAAGGCAAAGTCCCTTTCACTTGAGTCCAGCGTTACACACATGTCATATGAGTAAGGCAATGGTAAAGTTCCATTATTAAACATAGAAAGAAACCTGGGGTCAACAGGACGATAAAGATTTGTACTCATTGAGCCAAATGGGGTGGTTGACTTGGAACCTCTGTATTTAGATATGATAGCAATCATTACTATCAACAAGAATAAAAAAGAAATCAGTGCTAACGCTATTACTAAATAGATCTGTAAAGTCGATTTAGAGTTTGATTTGCTGGGTTGGCTGTTGAGTTCTGGAAGCACCTGTTGAAAATTATCAGCAACAACCAGGTTTAGAGTAACACTAGAAGAGAGACGAGGGGTTCCGTTATCTCTTACAATGACAACAACTAGGTGCCTTAGCACATCTCGTTCTTGAAATAACCGAGTAGTTCTTATCTCACCAGTGTGCTGGTCGATGACAAAATAGGCTGGCTCTAATGCTTGCAAAAAACTGTAAGAGAGCCATGCATTGTGTCCAGAATCCTCATCCACAGCCACCACCTTTGTCACCAAAGTGCCTTTTTCGGAGGCTAATGAAACCAACTCATACATAGGTGAGCTATCACTTTCCGATGATGGAAATAGAAATCTTGGGGCATTATCATTTTGGTCTACAATGAAAATTCTTAACATTGTACTGCTATTTTGAGGTGAGGTTCCACTGTCTCTTGCAATAATTTCAACTTGAAATTCCTTTTGTTGCTCATAATCAAAAACTCTCTGTGCATAAATAACCCCAGTCACTGGGTTAATGGAAATATAGGGAGGCATGGGGTGCTCCTCGGTACTTTCAGTACTTTCAATTGAATAGGTTATTTTCCCATTTTCATTTGCATCCAGATCGACTGCCTGAACACTATATATTGAGACGCCAGGTAAGTTGTTTTCTGGGACATATGCAATGTAGGTCATTTTTTGAAAAACAGGGGCATTGTCATTGATATCTGAAATGTCCAATCTGGTTGATTTTCTAGAAGAAAGTGGAGGTGACCCTTTGTCACTGGCTTGAATTGTGACATTATAAGACGACATCTGTTCTCTATCCATGTAACTGATTGTAACAATTTTATAGAAGTTGGTAGATGATGATACTAGTTTAAAAGGGACATCGTTTATGATTTCACAGTCAACCTCGCCATTTTCTCCAGAATCTAAGTCACGAACTTCAATCAAAGCAACCACAGTGCCAGGGGCAGAATCTTCGGGAACTGGAGTGGACAATGACGTAATGGCTATCTCCGGTGCATTGTCATTTTCATCCATAATTTGTATTATTACCTTGGCATGAGCTGCTAGGCCACCTCCATCTTTAGCTTGTACCGAGAACTCATAAAGTTTTGTTTCTTCAAAGTCTAAAGTTCCCTTGTTTTTAATTTCTCCATTCGTTGGATTAATAGTGAAAGCACGGAGAATCGTTTTTGCCGTAGTACTAAAAGAGTATGTTATTTGCGCATTTATCCCTTCATCTTTATCAGTTGCATTGACTTGAAGAACGGTGGAATTCAGTCGGATATTCTCTTTTATGTTAACTTTATAAACTTCTTGGGTAAATATGGGGAAATTATCATTAAAATCTGTAACAATAATTGTAATTGCAGCAGTGCCTGTTTGTATGGGACTTCCTCCATCAAATGCTGTTAAAATTAATTCATGTTTGGTTTGCTTCTCGCGGTCCAAAGCAGTATCTAATATAAGTTCTGGAAAAGTAGTGCCATCTGCATTCTTCTTTTTGCCTAACAAAAAATGTTGATTGACACCCAGTCTATAATTTTGCAAAGAATTAATACCAATATCCAAATCTTCAGCATTTTGCAAAATAAACTTAGCTCCTGGTGATGTATGTTCACTCAGTTCCAATTCAATCCTTTCCGAAATAAACTTTGGTTGATTGTCATTTATATCCTTTATGTCTATCCTAACACTGAAAACATTAAGGGGATTTTCTACCACCGCATCAACTGTTAAGAAACAATCTTCTGTGTCCCCACATAGTGCCTCTCTGTCTATCCTGTCTGCAACATTCAGATTTCCATTCTCCAAATCGACAGAAAAATATTTATCTGAAGCAAGATTATGAATACGTAGTTTTCTAGTTGAGATGTCTTTTATATTTATGCCTAGGTCTTTTGCTAGATTCCCTATAGCTGAGCCTGTTCTCACTTCTTCAAAAATGGAATAATGAAGCTGACCTGAGACAATATGACAAAGCCAAGACATTAAGAAGGAACATGTTACTTGCCATCCGATTCCTTTGCATCCTCTTGATTTATGGATATCCATACCAGAGTTGTTTTAGTATTGCCAGGTGAATCCTAAAGAAAATTTATTGCTTTGTTTATGATCCAGGAAAAAATAGAAAAAAAACCCTTTTCCTAAAGTGGCATTCTGCAGATACATCCACTGTAGGAGAGAATCTGAAATCCTTGGTATAAATCTGCATTGTTGTGTGTCATAGAAGTATCAGTGGATCTCCATTTTGAGATTCTTCTCCTTATTGGTGAACAGCGGCGCTTTGAGGCACAAATGAGGAACTACAGGATAGATATTTTCTTAACAAAATATTTAAATCTATAGTTCTGACTAAATGCATGGGGTATTTCCAAAAAATTATATTACCAAAAAATAGTATACAGTAGCAAATAAAACCCATATGATGCATTATACTAACAATGAATAATTTTGCTTGGTGACAGTACTTATGATTATGATTACTTATGATCATTATGGTCATTTGAGTACTTATGATTATGACATTTTAATGAGCCGCTTATACTACCGTAAAACTACAGCTAGACCAATCAATATCAGCATATGAAGAACTAGTCCTAGCTAAGTTTATAAGCAGATATAGTAAATACTCATCAAAATCCAAAGTAAGGTAAAACATACTTTGTTCATAGTTTATCCCAAAAGAGATCACTATCAAACCAGCATTCCTGTGATCCCTTAGCATTTGCACTCAAAGAACGAATGGGAAAATGATCATTCACTCTATTACTCCATAATGTTCCTGATGGAAGTCTGCATGGAGTTGCCAATTCAGGTGAATGAATTAAGGGCTTTC
>VKOC01004344.1:0-49451 GCA_009364415.1 Spea multiplicata
ATATATATACATATACTTACAGTTAGATGAGTGTCACAGCCATGTGGTTCTGGCCTGGAGAAGGAAGGGGCGGGGCCAGTTGTCACGGTGATTACAGGGAGGGGGAGTAAGTAGGAGCTGCTGCTGTGAGACGGTGAGTCAGACTAAACGGATTATATAATGAGGGGGATTTTTCAGAGCGTTTGCTCTGAAAAACCCTCATTTTATAATCGATAATAATCGATTCAACTAATCGATAATGAAATTCGTTGCCAACGAATTTCATTATCGATTATTATCGATTTTATCGATTAGTTGTTGCAGCACTAATCAGTAAGCAGTTCATTTGTGTCATTACTGCTGCTTACCGCGGAAGCAACATCATCTGCATTCCCTTCCTGAATATTACTATACCTTATAACTCATGATTCCTCATGCCAGTACCTTCCTAACAAACCTGGAGTTTCATACCTGTGCGCCCAACATCATGGCTTTTGGAGCAGCAGGTAAAGCATCATATCCACAGTTGTGGTCTTGGTTACCTTTACAACTGGAGAAGATATAGAATTTACATCCCTGGCCAATTTTGGCAGGCATGTTTTTTTCAGAATTCCCGGCTGGGGAACACTACCTAGGTTTTTTTTTGTTTTGTTTTGTTTTTTTCTGCGTTCATGTCCTGTTTTTATTTTGTTTGCTAAAGTCGCATTCTGTAACACCTAAGGGGTAAAAAGGCTGTTATTTCTTTTCCTTTAGTGCAATAGAAAATTCCAGTTCTGCTCTCCCCATAGTCAGCTCTAGTGAAGCTGAGCAGTCAGACGCTGACTGCGACATTGGGGGGGCAGTAGAGGTTGACCCTCAGAGTGCGCCCTCCTTTACCAACCCACCAACGAGGTGAGTATTGAAGTAGGCCAAACTCATTAACTAAAAACGAACCACAAAGGTAACGTGTCATCTGCTGCTATGTCCGGCCGCTCGCATGCGCTGCTCGCTTTTCTTCTCCATTATGATCAACACGTTCATGTATGAGCAACATGAAGGGAGTAGCAGCTGGAAAGCCTCAACGGTATTCTGGTCGTCATCCTCTTTGCCGCTTCTCAGACTTCTTTATTTTACCGTTTCCAGCAATTGCAGCATGCATTTTTTTCTGCTTTTTCTGCCCATTGCCATGTCAGCTGCTGCCTTAACACTCTTGTAGTTGCATCCCTGATGTACGTCTATCATTAACAATGAGACTCTTCGGCTTAGTGCACCAGGTAAGCATTGCTGCAGCGGGAGGATTATTCATAACCCAGAGCATGTTGTATGTTCAGTTGTTGACGGAAGCAGCCGGGAATGATCTTTCTTGTCTGGTATCTTGGGGGGGGGAGTACCTTCATTTTTGTCTTTCCATGTGTATGTACATTATACCCAAATTAAATATGAATACTTGTAAATCATGCTTTCTTGCAAGTATATATAAATCATCCATAGGTCATCCAAATGTTTTGTGTATTTTCTCTTTGTTTCCTGTTTTTTAGACTTGTAAATGAACACGTTGAGAACGGCTCTGTCACACACAGTAAGCAACCGGTAATAGAGACTCATGAAGCAGGGACGGAAAAGCAGCCTTTACCTCTCAATGGCTCCGATGGGCTTGAACAAGAGGTAATTTTACACCAGCCATTACTGTTAGTGAAAGCTCCCAAAATCGTTTGCCTATTTGTATGTATTGGAGGGGGGAGTATGGAATTTTAGGAATTCAGGGTGTGTAGAAATAAATATTATTCTATTTTATATCAATGGGTTAGGTTGTAACATTCTTAGATACATATGCCAGTACCTAAGGGCCGCAAGTAGATCAAAGCTACCAGTTGGGGAGAATTTTTTTGTTTTGACATCGGTACCGATAGAAACATGAACCCACACCGGCTCCTCTTTCCATTTAAATGTAAAGTGTGCAGAAAGTATATTTTGTGTAAACAATGTTTAAGACGGCTGGGGCTTGGTGGTTCTTGTTCTGTTCAGGTGTGATGCCAAATTTTTAAGGTATACGATTCAGGTTTAGATGTAATCATTTGTAATTCTGGGGTTTGCAGAAACCCGAACAGAAGGAAGGAACCGCAGCTGACCCAGTGACTTCTGCGAGCTCAAAGGACCCTGTTGACATTCCAACATTCGATGAATGGAAGAAACAAGTAATGGAAGTTGAAAAAGAAAAAAGTGAGTGTCTCTAGCAGACAAGGCATTGGATCCAGCAATCAAAATTTCATATTGGCTTCTACATGGTTCTGTGGTGTATTTTTTTGAAAAGGAATTCCCTGTTGGGATCATAGGTAGAAAATATTAGTCAATTATCCAGTAGCTTTTTTAGTTTGCAGTGTGGTTGCGATATTCGGTCACCTGAATAGCCATATATATTCCAATTCATTGTTGTTAGCTATTATTGTCTTATATAGCGCCTAATTGCCGGTGCCTGCAAATGTTTAATTATCTGTGGTGTTTCCATATATGTATACGTTGGTAATATCTGTGCTGACTGTGGCCTGTCCTGGTCGAAAGTTAACTTATGGATATCTGACTTCACAATTATAGTGTGTATGTATGTGTGTGTATATATATATTATATATATATTTATATATAATTGCGCGTGTGTTTGGTTTATATTTCAGCTTTTAAACATAAAGCAAATAAGTATGTTTTTTTTAAGGTAAAGTCGGGTGCTGCTGCTATTTAGCACGTGGATGGATTTGGCTTGTATGTTAAGCATGTGGTCATATCATTCCATGCATTGCAGATGTAGAGGTCTAAATATAGATGCCTATAGAGATGTACATAAATGGCTACAAGCACTATCTTATAAACAAAAAGGTTTGGATTTGTCTGAATTGTCAGGGACAGTCTTTCTATTGTTTTCCACGAGGTTCCCACCGGCTATGAAAAGATTAATTTAATATATTCACTTGGCCCCCCTCCCCTCAGATAGATTGATTTTGGGCACCCCCCATCTGTATAAGTAATTGTCACACTTTGACTTTGAGTAGTGTGTTTTGTTCAGAATCTCTTTGAAGATTTTATGCAATTAAAAAGGTTGGAAATATCCCAACTGAAGTGATCGCAAGAGCTGTTTTTTTGTTTGACCTTCTTGTTTTGACTCTAGTCTGCTGTAGATATTAATAACAAAAGACACAGCTAGAGTTGGATGACAGTCAGATGATCGCACCTCGTGGCGCCCGCAAGGGGTAAACTGTCAGCTAGAAAACTTAAGTGTCATCGTGGTTTACAATGGCAGTTATCACAAACACAAGACAAGATTTCCATCCATACAACAAACCCGTCTTTATAGCCCAGTTCCCTAGCCCAACTTTCTCTTCCTTGCCAACAACCCTTGCATTGAAAGGGATAGTAATGTGTTCATTCATGCTACATAGGATCCACATTCCACCTTGTGTCTCAGTATATGTTCATGAATTATTTGATGGAAATCTGCTGCAATTATGCCATGCAATCCATAGGCTCGTTACAGCCCTACTTTAGAATCGGATGGAGGATGACCTCTGTTTTCTAAAAAGCAGGAGAAACATTGATATATTGATATTTTATTTTTTTTTACTTGGATTTTGCTGTGATGTTTTTCCCCCCTAGGCCAGTCAATGCATCCCTCTTCAAATGGAGGACAACACTCTGTAAAGGTCCAAAAAAACAGAAACAACTACGCTTCGGTGGAGTGTGGAGCAAAAATCCTTTCTGCCAACCCTGAAGCCAAGGTAACATATCAACTTGCAGTGTGCCTAAAAGGTGGTGATATTCAAAGCTCCGAAGGTTCCAGTCAGGAACTTGAGGTCACTACCCCATTCATGTTGCAGAATAGTTCTTTAATATCTAGTAGTAGCTCGGATTACCTAAAGAACCTTCAGTAAAGACGGCATGTAAATCACCGTAGGTCTCCCAAACTGCTGATTACATTTATAAAGCATAAGTGTTTTCCACAGCACGGTACAGTAGTAGTTTAACAATAGGACGTAGACAGTAAACATACTGGTATGCATGAGGTAGAAAGCCCCGCCGTTATGAGTTTACAATCTGGTATTTTGAGGTTTTTGGGTGGAGAGGCTTAGGTATTTATATCACGGCATAGAAGCCATTCAAATATATTTACTCTGTGTTTATATGGATTTGTCTATGTATTTTGTGTACACGCACACACTAAGGTTCAAAAGGTTGGGGTCACTTAGAAGTTTTTGTCAGTATAAAATAAAATCATTAATGTGGTAAATGACTATTATAGCTGGAAACGGCTGATTTGTAATGGAATATTCTCATAGACCTACAGAGGCTCCTGTCCTCCAATGGCACGCCGTGCCATCGCTCCTGTCCTCCAATGGCACGCCGTGCCATTGCTCCTGTCCTCCAATGGCACGCCGTGCCATTGCTCCTGTCCTCCAATGGCACGCCGTGCCATTGCTCCTGTCCTCCAATGGCACGCCGTGCCATTGCTCCTGTCCTCCAATGGCACGCCGTGCCATTGCTCCTGTCCTCCAATGGCACGCCGTGCCATTGCTCCTGACCTCCAATGGCACGCCGTGCCATTGCTCCTGTCCTCCAATGGCACGATACCGTGCATTGCTTCTGTCCCTGCCAAAATGGCCACGCCGTGCATTGCTCCTGTCCTCGCAATGGCACGCCGTGCCATCGCTCCTGTCCTCCAATGGCACGCCGTGCCATCGCTCCTGTCCTCCAATGGCACGCCGTGCCATCGCTCCTGTCCTCCAATGGCACGCCGTGCCATCGCTCCTGTCCTCCAATGGCACGCCGTGCCATCGCTCCTGTCCTCCAATGGCACGCCGTGTTTGCTAATCCAAGTTTAAGTTTAAAAGGCTAATTGATCATTAGAATAACATTTTGTAATCCTGTTAGCTCAGCTAAAAATTTCCCTTTTCCATGGAATAAAAGCTGTGGCCCCAAACTTTTGAATGCCACCTTCCATTGGATTCATTAAAGGTCATATATATCTTATCTTGTATCTGGGAGATATATACAAATTTTAGTGTATGTATGTCTTTAAAGGGACTCTCCAGCCATCATATGCACTTAAAAGCATGTTCTAGCTGTGTTGTCCCTTTAAATTTTTGTGCTTTTCTACCTTGCAAATACATGGATGGATTCAGAATCCTCCTGGATACATTTGCCCCTTCGACCCGTAGTCCAGCTATTTTCTGTGCCGAACACATTTACCTGCATGTGAAATACTTACTGCCAGTCAGCTCCAGCGCTGGCTCAGCAAGCACTGCAGGCAGGGACCTCAATGGGAGTGCTTTCCTGCTGCTAATTGACTGCTCCAGGCAGACAATCGCTGACATGAAATGTAAGACCTTGGAGGAGGAGAGAGCAGCTGTAGCTACAAAGCTGCCACTTCTTTGACAGGCAAGTGTCTTTATTTTTCTTAAGAATGCTTACTAAAGTCCTCACGGCACTTTAATATGCATTTTCCTTTTGTAGGGCTGTCAGGGACACTAAACTGAAGCACAACTAACAAAATAAAAATACAATTGTATTCTGTTTGTTACAGAGCACATCTGCAATTTTAATAGAAAATATGGATCTGTACATGTTAAATCCTTGCAGCACAAAAGTATGGTGAGTTTGTTTTAAGTGGTAACATTAAGTGGTAATATTAGTTTCTACCTTTTTCTGTTGAATAACAAATAATTGTGTTGGAAATTACTTAATCAAAACTGTATACAGTAGTATAGATTAGCAATTTAAATCCCCTGTTTTATATGATTGGAAATGACTTCTGTTTTTAGTTTTGATTAGAGAGATCTGGAAAAGCTTATGGAATAACGGTTTATTTTCCAGGTTTGTTATAGAGCTGTGTGAACCCATTCAGGTGAAACAACTTGATATTGCGAACTATGAACTCTTTTCATCTACTCCAAAGGACTTTCTAGTTTCCATCAGCGACAGGTACATACGCTGCAGTTATTTCTGAACCATTTTTAGATGTGGAAAGTTGGGATTTCAAGTCCCAGAATTAAAGATGCATTTATAAAGGACAGTCTGTGGCCAGAGCTGGCACCGCATAATGTATAGCTCTCTGTGAAGTGACTTTGATTTAAATATGCTTTATCCAAGCTGTTCCTAATGTTAAGTCAGAGAGATGACACGGCAAGACCCCATTTAGTAAATAAACCCCACTGCCTTTAAAATGGTTGTATTGCACCGTTGGCTATGTGCAAGTGTAATATCAAACTTTACGCGCTGCTCGTAAAATCTCCTTCTGTGATCAGTGCTTCAGTTCCCACATGTCGGCCTGGTGAATAATGCATGCATGTTATAAGTAACTATTATAGTCCTGGTGCTGGCAAAGCGAACATCTGCTTATATTCCCAACACTCTCTAATGGTCATATACATTTTATTCTAAGTGTACACGCGACTTTATTACTTTGAATAAAAGTGCATGTTTTGGCATTTCAGGTATCCCACTAATAAATGGGTAAAGCTGGGTACTTTCCATGCCAGAGATGAAAGAACAGTGCAGAGCTTCCCGCTGGATGAGCAGATGTACGCAAAATACGTCAAGGTAACAGATCTTTTTCTAGAAATGACATTTAAGCATCTCTAAAAGTTAGGCTATGATCCAGCATGCTAGTGTCAATCACGTACATTAACACATCACAGCACCTGTCTGTTTAAAATATGCACCTTTTTTTTTTTTTTTGTAGAGTATTTTTTCTATTCTTAGAGAAAAATCAGCTCCTCCTCATTCTAAATATTTATTATTGACATTTGAAATAGGTGTTTACTACCCGCTCTTAGATCTCTTCAGCCTTCATACTCTAATAAGGCATATAAAACACTTTATTATTGTGTGTGCCGTACAATCCATAGTCATATGTCTCTGAAAAATCTGTTTATGGTTTTGACCATAAATTCCTTACTAAAAATGAAGTCTTCTGTAGACCTAAAGAATAATTGGAATAATTAGAATTAAAAAAATGATGTGCGGACCGTTAATATGTCTCTTTACACTTCTATAAAATATTTACATCCAACTGTAATGTATTATAGTGTTAAAGGCTTATTGACTGTTTAAAACGATATAAAAATCCACAAAAATGAAACGAGCGGAAATCAAGCTGTTGCTTTTGTGCAAATTCATTCAAGATGAACGCAGGTACTAGGTGGGGTGGGCAGCATGTACCTAGGACAAGATTATGGAAGTTCGTTTGATAATAGGCTAGGATCCAGCGTTGTCTATGCTGTTCTTTGAGTCTTAAATGCTCTACAGGGTCTACACCAGGACGTCTGCAGCAAGAGTTAATTGTCCATTTTCTTCTCCTTTGCTTCTGTCTGTTGGAAAATTAACCCCATTTTACCCCATCTTGGTAGCCAATTTTTTTCCAAATCTGTTTCTGATGCCTCTGTTGATTGCTTGTGCTTATTCTTTCACTTTAGCCAAGTAAATAAAGTTGTAGTGTTTTACTCGCTTGCTTTGCACCATAATGAACTTTTTCCCCCCTTTAACAAACGCTGTAAGTGCTGGGGTACTAAACATCATTTCTCCGTGGCTGAAGATCCAAACGGCTTTAAGGATGACACTTGGTGCAATGCTGAGAGAAAATCCTAAAGCTCTAGTTACACTCTTTAATGCCTGGGTCCGTCACCCGGCTCCTAATGTAGTATAAATGCTTGTGTTTAAAATAGGAGCTAGCGTGCATTGGGTCGACGGTGCTGATCCATCTAATATATTCAACGTGCCGATTCTATAATGCTGTATTGCAGAGGCTCCTTCAAAATTGAATACTTGATTAAAGTTACATAGAGAATGTAAAAGGAGTCCTGCAAATTGTATATGTTTATATACGTAAGAAAAAAGCCTACTTGGGATATATATTCGTACTGCGTTTATTTTTTGCTGTTGTAGTGGGACTTGCCTGCTTCGTTTTGTATCCCAAAGTCTGTCCGGTGGACATTGACCCACGCTTCCAGTAAAGCACGCTCACAAAAGACTTTGTTCCTTTCCTTTGTATTGCCTTTTAATAGTGAAAAACTATTCTCATTCTCAATCACTGATTGTAGACGGGGTGTTTGGATCAGGCCGGGGCGGTGAAGTGAGCGGACGTTTCGTCGGTTGAATCATTGAGCTGAACGGAGCTGTAGAGGTTCCAGATTTATTTGGCAAGACTAGTAATTAACATTAACTTCTTCAAACTAAAGAATTATAATTACAATTTATATGAATTAAGGCTAACTCATGGGCCAGCAGCACAGTTACTGGTAATGCACAATTCTTACCGTGTAATTTAAAGAGCCGTAGAACACAACTACATACAAACATTACCAGCCACGTACATGAAACATTTTGATTCCATAACCTTAGAATAATCAGTCATTTATAAAATGTATTTATAGCTTTTATGTGTGGGCTAAACTCTAGCTAACCTGCGCTAGCATGATCTTCAATGTGGTGATGAAATTCTGAAAGGAACATTGTATTACCCAAAAGCAAGAGACCGGTTTCTGTAGACCAACCTAGGATTTTGTTCTTTGAATATTTTTAGGTAGTACTCTCAGCTTGGCCTATACCCCCCTTTGGGTTTGGGCCTATTTTGCCCTTTAAAACATTTTTTTCTCGAAAGGCATTCATAGAAGTAAGGAAACCGCTGACTGCCTGCAGGCAAACTGCCCCGATTGTGTTACCGTGATGAGGCGTTTTGTTCCGTTTCACTGTAGGCAAGCTGTCATGCTGAGCAAACTCGCATCTAAATGTGTCAATATGTTTGTGCAGAATCCAAGCCAACAGGATACCAAACTAACTGCTAGCAAACAAAGTTTGTTCATTCAGAGGAACTAGGAAGCCATTATCGTACGTCAAGACTCCTGAATCTGCGGGGTATGTGAAACTAATATCGGGCAGATTCTCGGGTCAACATTCTGGGGCTCGCTCTTTAATATTCGGGTACCAAATGTTGAACGGCACAAGTATCCTTGTTTTTTGGCATCTCTTACTGATTGTTAGTCCTTTACTAGTCCTAGTTTTGATTTTGATTTTTTTCATGAGCGATATCATTATATTCAGGCTCCTGCCTGTTACAGGACCACCTCGTACATAAGCTCTGCAGGCTTGTTTACTGGCCATGGGGCTAGCTAAACGTCATTTACACCGACTCAGGACTAGGAGAAAAAGATGCTTGGATACTACGAACGCAATACTTCTTTTCAGACAGTGAAAGTTGCCCAATTGGGGTATCGCGTTTCAGACGGCTGTACCAGTGTCTAGTTGCTTCTGTTTTACATGTGAAGGATGAGCTAGATTGTCCCATAGGGTGGGAAATGGCTGCTTATGTAGGTTATGTTTTAAAGAGCTTTTTGTATGTTTTCCTCCTTTCTAAATGAATGAGCTTATTGATTAATGCATAGTTTCTGCTGCCACTGCCTAGCAAATGCAAACTCTTCAGCGCTGCTGCTTCCCGTATCATGGAGCACTTGAGGTCCGAGCCAAATGGAAAGGGAAGAAAGTAGAAGCAGATCAAATTAGACTTCACTGCAGATGTAGAAAAATATCAGATGGGTAGAAGACAGAAGAAATGAAATAGATTGTTCTCTCCAATGAAAATGTTATTCTGTAGGATTGTCGGTGTACGCCGCGTTTAGAGCATGGCTGCATGCAAGCTTTCCGCTAGGCTTGTTGGATAAATTGGTGATTATATGTGAAGAAAAGGGCTTAACGTATTTGGGGTCTACGCTGCTTTGGCATATAATGGCGCTATGTAAAACAATACATATTGCTTGCTAACTATATTAACCTGTTGCTGCAATGAATCCTTGGTGGTAAGGGGGGGTCTGAGACGAAGCCTGATCTCTACTTCAGAGAGGACGCTTGTCCTTGGGGTTAATAGGCCCTGCGTTCAGGATTCAGCTGGCTGGGTTACTGATAAAGCATAACCAGCAAAGCATGGAAAGATGAAAGTAAAATACTACAACTTTATACTCCTTAACCGCTTGGTTTCCTAACGACCGAATGTAAATGCCAGTTCCTTAGATGATACGGCTTGTTGCATGTATCTTATTCTCTGTACTGACACTGTTTTTCTCTTTCCTTGTTCCTTTTTTGCTTCAGATGTTCATCAAGTACATAAAGGTTAGCAACGTTCTCTGAATGTTTAATATGTCGCTGATTAATGCATGACATTTTAATACATTGGCGAATCTGCACTGGCTTGTAGGTGCACATGATAGAGCCGAGCACGGCGACCCTGCATACGTCTTTTGTCTCATTCTATGTCGTTTCATTTAGGTGGAGCTCATCTCGCATTTTGGATCGGAGCACTTCTGCCCATTGAGCCTCATAAGGTAAAATGAAGTGACCAGGTAGTGATGTTTGAAAAGATTGTTTGCCACGTTATATGACGTTTACAAAAGAGATTAAGTTATGAGGACAATCTGGCTGTTTTTATCTGTATTTGTGCTTCTTGAAATCAGTCATAAATCATAAAAGGTTTTTAATAGATCTTAAAACAGATCACCTTGCTGTGAGCATTTTCACAAGACTTGGATGGTCACGCTTTAGCTTGTTTCTCACAAACTCTGTGTGTATATATGTATGCATGTTATATATATATACATACATACATATATGTATTTACTAAAACCTAGTTACACAGTAAGCGTTTGAAGAACCTTGATGGTAGTGCTACATTTTTTTTCACTGTAACTTATAACCATATTTTATTTCCACTCTATGCCAGTGTGGTAAAATGTTACCTTTTTATTTTCCCAGGTAGTTACTACAACTACAGCTAGTTTTGGTTATTGCCATGTGTAAACATTCCAGTGGGGTTGGCCAGTGGATTAGCACATATTATACATAAATAATGAAAATATTATATAAGCCATCAAAAGACAGAAAAAAATAAAATTTGTCCACTTTTGTTTTTGTATAGGGTTTTTGGTACTAGCATGGTCGAAGAATACGAGGAAATTGTTGACTCTCAGGACCAGTCAGAACGCCAAGAACTATATGATGAAGATGAAGGTAGCAGAACTGAAACAAACCTTAAAAGATCTCATAAGTTTGTAATTAATTGCCTGATTGTATAGGGAATCCGTTCTGCTTGAAGCATGATTTCTCAAGTTGGGTTCACTCATCAGAGACTTTATTAAGTTGAACCTGCTTATTTTCTCTCCATAGATTATCCAATGGATCACAACACAAGGGATGATAAATCATCTAAAAATCTGCTTGGTTCTGCTACAAGTGAGTGTGAACAGAACCTTTATTAAAACAACCAACCATCTCCTGATTCTGCTACAATGGGTGCAGTTTCAACTACATTTACCATGATACATAACCATGCTCAAAATCTGCTGGTACAATTCTCTATTTCTGCCAACCTTATCCTCCCTTAATATCGCTGACGCTTGTCTCTCTTACCTCGGCTGTTTTCTGTCAGTGGCCAACACTTTACACGCACACTCCCTTAGATCTGGAAGCATCTGGTCTTCTGCTGTACCTTTTGCTGTTTTGCAACAAACCCCCTCTCTCCTCTAACATCTCCAAACTAATCCTGAGTGACATCGGCATACCTATCAACAATCCCTCATTCTCTGGTGCTGCTAAACTTTTAACCCCTACCTTCTTTCATAGTGGACCATCTCCCCATCATGATCACCAAATTGACCTGATCTCCCACCTCTGTAACATCTCCTAATTCTCAAATGCCTCTTCTGTCTACCAGTGCTTCCAAGCATGAGCTTCTTTTTATTCCCTTGTTTTATATATCCATAACTATATTTTCACTTCACATCACTCACCAAATCCTGCCACCTTCACTTGTAAAATGTGTTCTTTCCTCACATATGATGCCACTAAAATACAAATTGCCTAATTACCCCAGCTTTAAACTCCCTAGCGCCCACCTGTTCAAAGAAGCACACAGTCGGTTCTCCACATGATCTTCACTACAATCCAGTCATCCTCACTCAAGCTGTCCCTCCCTTTTTTGTTATTCCTTAACATCCAACAAGAATGTAAACCCACAAGGCAGAGCCGTCTTTTTCTTCTGTACCAGTTTGTCTTAATGTCTTTATTGTTAATTATGTTGTTTTGTTTTTACTCTTGCTATTGTAGTATAATATGTAAATAATATGTAAATGGAATATTCCATAGAATGTCATTTTCCGTGATGCTCACGTTGTCGGTGTTCCTATGTACATCCCTTTCAAGGGTTCTCAAACTGCTGTTCTCTGTGCTCTGATGCTCTTATGTAGCGCTGAGCTAAGCTGCTGAATGTCATTTTATGTGTTAAGTGGCTTTTTTAAATTGCTCATTAAATTGACTTCTTCTGCCTTCATGTCCATCCTTCCATTCAATATTAGTTTGTATGGAGTACATTTTTACAAGATAGACTTTAAATAACATGTAACGTAACCAGCAGAAATAGTAGACCTTAATACAACAGGGGAACCTAAACATGCATGTAAGATGAGACCAACGACTGATTAAGCATTGAGTCTTTACAGCAGGAGAAATGTGCAGATTAGAGCTGCCTTCAAATTCTATGTTAGGCGTTTTATTTTTGATCATCTTCTCTAGATAGGTTCACAATATGTAATGTTTTCATTTCACTTCCCGTAATATAGAGATCATTATATGTACATCTGGCTAGACGTATATACATATATCATATATATGGAAACCACCATTATTAGAATTAGAATGACCATGGCCATATCATGTAAAGTATTTTTATATACCGGTATATTAGGAAAAAAAAAATTATACCCGAAACCCCCTACCCGGCCGCTGCCATTGTAAGCTCATGGAAATGACCGCAGATGAAGTAATGTTTGCTTGTGTTCCTGCATTCTCTTCAGATGCCATTATTAGCATGGTGAATAATCTTGCTGCTAACATGCTGGGTGCGAATACTGAGGAAGAAATCACTGAAGGGAAAGGTAGCACTTCAATGCTATTTTTGTATATATATATTATTTATTAACAAATAAAATATGGGTCTTTGTTTTAAAGCACTTCACCCATGGAAGTCATGGCACTAGAACACGATTTTGAGTTGATTTAGAGATATTATGTCTCCTGAAGGTAAAGCGTGTCATTGATGCCTCCACCTGTTCAGGATTTATTAACTAAATAAGACGTGAAGGTCTTAACCAAGTGAAAGATTAGAAAAGAAGTTTGTATTAGACATGTTATTTATTATGGTTTGCCCTTCACCTTTAAAAAAAAATATATATATAAAATAAAATACTGTGTGGTTTGGCTTCTGCTTGGGCCATAGACCTTCGGTAACGCTTGTTTACAATGTATTCCTTTACCACTGAATGATATAAATGATGTATTTGAGACTAATGAAATGTCATTAATGTCCCCGTTTTGGGGTTGTTTTTAATGCCCATGGTGTAAGCAGTATAGTGAATTTTGGAATATCAAAGCGTTTGTGTTCGTGGAGGACATATCTCACGCTTGTATGGAAACACTCTTGAAACATGTCTACTGCAGGTCTGGTTCAGATATGGCTTCCCTGCAGAACGCATGTCTTGTTAGCGTTACTTGCTGAAAAGCTGTTTCTCCCTCCAATTCTATCCCCAGTGATTGTATTATTGCTTAATGCTTTAGTCCGTAGCTTTTTGTATGTCCGTTGGGAATCCTGCGAGAGCTTTCTTCAGTTCACTGTAAATTTAAAATAAACTTGAATTTGTTTTTGTTTCACCCGTAAACCTAGTACTGAATGGGAGCAAATCTGAAAATGTATCTGAAACCCAAGATACAGCAGCATCATCTGAACAGACGCTAACTATAACTCCAACACCAACGTAAGTTCTCTTATCAAAATGAAATACAGCAGAGTTGTAGATCTGTCATACTTTCTGACAAGCACATTTTCTCATAACCCTGCAAGCCTATTCATATGGATATGAAGCAATGAAACAAAGTAGAATGTTCTACTATAAAATAGAAATGTTGAGAGCAGTTTTTACGTCTCCTATATTAGTGTGTTTATAGTTGTGCCATCTGTTCTTTTAAACGTATGGCACTTTATTTTGGGCTAATTCCAAAGTCTGTTGTGACATATGGGGAGCATATGGTTGGAGTCTTGAAGAGCAAATGGATGTGTCTGACGTGTGTCTGTATTAATCGAAGTTGGTTTTCTAGGTTGGATACCAGCATCTCTGCTCCTACAATACCTGTTGCTGAGGTGGAGGCTCCAAAGGAAAACCCCATAGTTCAGTTGGTTCAAGATGAGGACGAGGAACCACCGATTCAGTCAACAGTCATTCTTCTGCCGGAGGGGGATCACGAAGAAGAAAAAGTTGTCTGGTTTGAACATGAAACCCAATTGTATTGCAGTGAACTTATAACCGTTTGCTGCATCTCCAGTTTCACTGAACATATATATAGATGGTGTTCCGCCATTGTGGCGATTCACAGACTGCGTAGTAAAACGGCAGAGTACAAAAGAGAGGAGGAGGAATCTCAGGCCGCTCAGCAGCCTCTTGCAAGCCCAACTACTACCGCTGATTCAGTTATAACTGTTGTGCCAGAAGCATCGGAAGTGAAAACGACAGAAAAAGCAACAACAGACTTTATTCTGGTTAATCCTGGAGACGATTTACAATCTACTAATAATATCGAGTCTATTGATTTAGAACCTAGCCACACACAGGCAGTGTCGTCTCAGGCTTTTGTTTCAGACTTAACATCGGATGTAAACTCCGCATCAACAACGTCTGTACTAGAGGCCACCAAAATGGACATTGCCTCAGCGTTGCACACTCCATCTTCAGAGGTGACACTGTTACCAACAAAGGAGCTTCAACCGAGTGACACTCTGGTTTATGGTGAAAAAACAACTGTCGTCTTGGAGACCAGTAGTGTGCCGAGCATCCCGGAGGGCAACATCAAAGAAACTGACTACGTTGATATTAAAGCTACCGAGACACTTCCGCCCCCCGAAACCAGCACGTTACCAACAGAGAATGAATTTGAAGAAGCACAAAAGCCTGTAATGAATAAGACTATTGAAACCCCAACTACCCTAGAGAAAAAGGAGGAAGAGCAGACATCCGATGATGTGACGATCCCTGGCAACCTGCAAAGGACTACTACAGACTTCTATGCGGAACTCCAAAATTCCACCGATCTGGGCTATACCAATGGAAATCAAGTACATGGATCCAATCAAAAGGAATCTGTTTTCATGAGACTCAATAACCGCATTAAAGCTCTGGAAGTGAACATGTCTCTTAGTAGCCGCTATTTGGAAGAACTTAGCCAAAGGTATGTTTTATATCTATATACTGTATATATATTAACATCACTTTATATTTTAGGTAAGCTCTTAGCTTTGTGAATTTGTGTTCATTCTCATGTTTTTGTTTTTATATCGTGTATAACTATTTAATTTTGATACTTGTTTTATTATATATATATATATATATAGTGTGTATGTATGTACTTTTTGGTTTCCATTTATATTCTAGTGGGAAAGGTATTTGCAGTGTTGTGTTGAGATAAATACTGTCAATTTTTTGTTTTTAAAAAGTGGTAATGTGGTTTCTTTTTCTGTTAGATATCGTAAACAAATGGAAGAAATGCAGAGAGCCTTTAACAAAACCATATTAAAACTTCAGAATACTTCAAGAATTGCTGAAGAGCAGGTAATCCCTTTTTTTCCCCCTCCATTCTTAATTTCTGCATTATGTATTAGTGTTAATGTTTTGTTCAGGGGTTAATAACCTGTTACAGGAGGACAGGGCCTAGTTCAATCCTAGCATTTACCGCTTTTAACCATTATCACTTTTTTTTTTTAAAATCCTTTTTTAATATCCCATCTTTTGAACTAGCACATATCCTGCTGTTATCCCGCGGCATGCATACAGAGTGTTTATTTTTGTTGACAACTACATGGAGGATGCTGTTGAAGATAACTAATCTGCTTGCCCCTTTCCTCAGGACCAGCGACAAACGGAGTCAATTCAATTGCTGCAAGCCCAGATCATTAATATGACACAATTGGTTTCCAATCTATCAGAAACGGTCATTGAACTAAGACGTGAGGTGGGTGCCATTTTGGTCTAAAAAGACCCCAAGAGTTGCATATGAATTGAAGTGTTTAAATGTTTATAATGAACACTTATTGTTTTAGGTCAAATCAGCCATAGCTAATTCTGCTTATGATCTAGTTTCTTTGATGTCAGATTTTTATGTCTCTTCACCAAGGTTTTGACATCACAGATGAAATTGTATCTTACATTTTCTTTGCTTTAACGTGAGCGCTTACACGTTTAACTAGTATGCTTACCGAGATTTTGCTTTCCCTGCAGGTGTCTGATCGGCAGAGCTACTTAGTAGTTTCTCTGGTCTTGTGCGTTATCTTAGGACTACTGGTTTGCCTTCAACGCTGCAGAAACACTGCACAATCCAATGAAAATTACCTCTCCAAAATCCCCAAAAGCAATAACTTCCCCAGCCCCAAACGGTAAGAAGCTTTTGCGAAAACCTTCTTGACTTTATAGTGGTGTTACCCATAGCTCATCTACTATAATCACGATTGTATTGGTTCCATAAATTACATCTTTATGTAAAAGCTAAATAAGTAACATTTTTTTTTCTTTTTCTTCAAAATATATGAATGTATAACACCTGCAAAGAAACATAGTGAGGATTCAGGCAACAAACTAGGCCATTGATATTTTGTTCTTTTTGGGTTTTTTTATAGCTGCTTCTCTTCCTATGACGATATGAATCTTAAACGGAGAACTACATTTCCCCTGATTCGCTCCCAGTCGTTTCAATTATCCAGTAAAGAAGGTGTGTATAGAACAGGTATTGACAATAACTCTGACCAGCAGATTAGTCAGCTTCATCAGTATTCATTTTCAGCACGATGTGGTGGAATCATATGCTGGCGAAGGCTTTGTATTTGACAAAATTCCTCTCTTCTGAAAAATCACCACTTAGATGGCATTGTATGGCAGTCCATTGACCGTCCATTTTCTGTGCCTTTTGATTTGTTTTTTTGTAAAAGCAATTGATATGAAAGGTTTGGGTGTAGCTGGTAATTAAAATTCCTGATGGACTGAGAATTCAGTGTTTTATAATTTCTGCTTATACTTTAATACTTAGCCCCGAAAAGGAAGTGGTCGTCTGTGCCAGCGTTAGTCAGGGAGCTTGACAAGGGAGAGAGAATTACACAGAAAACCAATTTAAAAGAGAATATTAGGAATGCTGAGTTTTATCCAAATCGATAAGATTTTTTTTATTTTTATTCCTTGTTGCCATGCTTCATATTACATGATTTGTTCCAACTCTAATTTAGAAGTTGATAAAAAAAAATAAAGCAGTCTATGTGGAGGCAGTGTTGCTCAGCTAAGGCAGAATAAGTGTAGAAAGACCGGACGGATATTAGATGCTTCTCTCTTTCATTATGCTTTTTTTTTAGTTTAACTTTTTATGCCAAAAATGATCTGTTCCAAAAATGTCAGTTTAGCATATGAACCACCCAAACCATTTTGGATCATGCGCCTCAGTCAGAACCTTGGTTTGTCAGACTAATTGCTAATACGCTAATTAATGATCTGCGCGTCATCCTGCTTTGTATCAGGACAGTCTATTACATGTGGCGCTGTGAACCAAAGGTACTGTCGCAGTCGGTTAAAAGTAGCCTCCGGTTTGTTTGCCCAAACCAAGTCTTGTGTAATACGGTTTATTGTTCTGTTTATTCTTCAACAACTTTAACGCATCTCTCTATCTATCTAGTGGATCCAGATGACTTGTACATTGTTGAACCACTGAAATTTTCTCCAGTGAAAAAGGTGAGTTATCCCTTTATAACAGAAATCTGTCTACTGATGCCATACGATCAGCTTTTGGTATCTGGGCCATTGTGTCAGAGCAGTTACATTACAATATGATATAGAACCAAACGGCAGCTGTGATATTGGCCACAAACCTGTCGGTTTTCATCAATCCAAACCTTGACGAATTTTCTAGCAAAAACATTTAGAGGACATAGTGATCTTGCTGATTCTTTCATCTGTCGCTTTCGCTTTGACTGTAATCCGCTTTTTAACCAATAGATGGCATGTCAATTTTAGGCAAAAGACGGTTGGCTTTAATATGCTAGAGATTATTTAAAGACACACTGTTTGATAATTGGTGTACCTGTTGCATGCAAACACATCTACTTTAATGCTTCCTTTCAAATCTTTCTTTGAGGTTTATTTTAGGAATATGCAGACAAGACTGTGAACCTTAAATAGGAACAAATAACTTTGAAAATAGGCATGTTTTCAAAATGCAGACTTTTATCTGTGTTCTTGTGCAGACTGCAAGGAGTAGACCAGGGGTGCAAGCCTATTCCTCAAGGGCCACAGACATGAAATCATTGTATGATAGGATTTACCGTATTTATCGGCGTATAACACGCACTTTTATAACTAAAAAAAGAAGAGGAAACCCTACCTGCGTGTTATACGCAGATAAATCCTACAGCTGCATGATTTGCAGCCGCGTCTCCCTCACTTCGGGTCCGGACAGGGGTGCGTGTTATACGCCGGTGCGTGGTATGCGCCGATAAATACGGTAATTCCTGTCCTCCAAAGTTTGGATATCCAAGAATTGTGGCCCTTAAGAACTAGGATTGTGCACACTTGATTTTTGTTTGTAAAAAAAAAAATGTTTTTTTACTCGCTTAAATGAACTTTTTGTTTCAGAAAAAACGATGCAAGTATAAAAGTGAAAAGATTGAGACTTTGAAGCCAGTCGATCCATTGAAATCTGTCCCAAACGGGGATATAAAAACAAAGAAGGCTTTCACAAATCAAAGGGACTTCTCTAACATGGGGGAAGTGTATCACTCCTCCTACAAGGGTCCGCCATCAGAGGGCAGTTCGGAAACTTCTTCCCAATCGGAGGAATCCTATTTCTGTGGCATCACTGCCTGCACGGCCCTGTGTAACGGACAGCCCCAGAAGAGCAAAACCGAGAAGAGGGCCATCAAACGCAGGCGCTCCAAACTCCAGGACCAAGGAAAGTTTATCAAAACATTAATACAAAATAAGTCTGGGTCCATGCCCAGTCTGCACGATATAATCAAAACCAATAAAGACCTTGCCGTGGGGACTTTTGGGGTTACGACTGTTTCTGGTCATCTCTAAAAATACATGATTGGATTTCAGCCACAGGGTATCCCTTTCTTTTTATACGATTTCTGGTACTGCAAAGAAGAAGATCCAGCTTGTGAGATTTCTATGACAGCAGATGGTACAACCAACCTGGGATTATATTCCCTGCCTGAGGACACAAAGGATTATTTGGATTGAAGATTATCTCCGGTTTTTGGGCCTTTGGTGGAAGTAAACAGACCATCTTTTGTTGTTTTTTTTTGAAAATTGTTATATAGGATAGTTTTTTTTTCACAGTTTAATTACTGGGGGAAATAACTCTTTGATGCCCAGTTTGTTGGGTGGAACTTAAGCTCAGCATCCCTCCCCCTACCCTGACTTTGTTCTTATATTTGCACCTTTTTCATATTTATGTGCCTTCTGTCTATTTATAATGCCACTGGAGAGGAAAGCACCAAGTAAGAATGTGAGGTTTTGGGGGGTTTTGTGTGTGTTGCCCCCTACCATTTCTCTTTTTTTGATTTCACGTGGTCTATGCTATGATGGGTAAGGCCATATCCCGACAGAATGCTTAAAAGTAACTGTGTGAAAGCAGCGTAGAGGATGACAGTGTGTAGTTATGTTAGAATAGGTATTTATTATCCCAATGACTTTCTTAATGAAATCTGAGCTCTAAAGCATGCTGACATTTTGAACACGACTTGTGATGTGTACACAAAATCCACTTTTGCCATACTACACAGGCAAACTACGCAGAACGGTGGACAAGTGAAGTAAATAGAAGGGGGCTGCTTGTTTTTGGAAGCTCCTTACTTTGTTCAGATCCACTGGCTCTGTGTTTCGATGGTGTCTTTGTCTGGCAACCCCTTCCAAAGTGTTCAGCATTTCAAGAGTTTAAAACATAATACAAGGCTACATCTATTTCTCTATAACCAGTGTTACATAGGAAATAGCGTGCCATATCTGTAAGATTTCAGCAGCGCTCCAGAGGATGTGTGATGCTTTTCTTTCACAAAGGACGAGATAAATATCACATGTAAGGAAGATTCAAGTATTGATGATCTCCGCCATTTTCTTCATACTCATTCACTACAGGTTAATAAAGAGAGCCCATTTTTTAGTAATCAAAAATGATATATTTATATGTAACTGATTTTAAGCAGCCAAATGGTAACTTATGTAATATTAGAGTGAACGTGATTTGTTTTATTACAATGCGAATGTTTAGCTGTGCCCATGTTATAATATTACATATCTTCAGTGCATTGATGACATAGAAAACGCAAATATCGACTGACTATGCTCCAGTCTATTTTATCCGGATCAGTGCTTACGAGTTTGAAACGTCAGTTGTATTCGCTTTACTCCGTTCTCCACAAATTTTGTCAATTATCAGAGGAGTTAAAAAAAAAAATCAGTTATGTGACGATACATTATGTAGGATCAATCATCATGTCTCAAAACATTTTCCGTTTCTGATGCAAATGAAACATTGAACAGTTTAAACGCATGCTTAAATCCAAGTCATTCATATAAAAGCAGTATTCATACGTGAGTGACAAGCGATAAAAACCACAATTTCCATAGACCCCGTGTCTTCATGAGAGCGAGGCATTATACACCGAAAATATGAGTAATACACTGCTTGGTATGCATTGGATGATTTGTTAGGTTTAGGTGTGTTCATAGTCGGAAGACAGCCCAATACACAATTCAGTTGTGTCGCTTTCTCTGATGCACACAGCCAAATGATTCAGATGTGTCCCATGGACATGCTATTTTTAACACAACTTCCCCTTTTTCGTAAAGATTCTATTTGGTGGTTAAAACCCGTATTGGAAATATTTATTCCCCTTTCACTGGCCTTTCCAAATACTCTGCAGAACTTTATAATATTTATACCCCTATTCTGCGCATTGTTAAACGGACAGTCTCATATATATATATATATGTGTATATATATGTATATATGTATATGTGTATATATATATATATATATATATATGTGTGTGTGTATAGGAATTCTTGAAGAAAACAGCTCACTTCCTTACCCTTTGGCTGCTTCGTGACATCTGTTGGGCAGCCGGTGCCTACTTCTCACACGCTGCTAATGGCTTTCCTAGCAGATCCCTCACCATACCGCTGTTTGAGCAGAGTACTGTCCCTTCAGGTTCCCGATAAGGATTCAGATGATCCACTTAGATAAAACACATTAAATGCACCCTGTAGTAGGCTAAGTGAATAAACTTTAGCAGGTCTGTCATTTAAAGATGCTATCTAGAACGTTGTGCTTGATTCTGTGTTCTTGGCTACAAAAATAAATGAACCAAATTTTTACACGATTTTAAACAATTCTGAGAAAAACATGGATACCCAACAGTACTAGGAATTTTGCTTTAAATGCTGCTTTTAGTTACAAAACTGTTGATTTCAGCAGTGTAAGTGGTGCAGCACCTTTCGCGAGCTGTGTTAGAGTGCATGTAATTTCTTCTATTTCACTTTAAAGTGAAGCCCAGGTATAATTTTTATTATAACTACTGCCGTCTACATCGCCTACCTAGTGGAGAAACAAAATCTCTGAATTAAACTATTTTGTTTTGCGATATCATGATTAATGATTCCGCCTGATCTCCCTCCCCTCGTAAAAGTGTTCTTTTTGGATATGTTTTTTTTTTTTTATTATTATAAATTTTTGTTGTGTTCCTGCAGAGTTTTGATAATTTCGGCTATGCTGATGCATTCTTCATGCTGCTTTGAATAATCCAGATGTTTCATTTTTTTTCTCCTGTTTATTTCCTTTATTTATAAGCCAGCACTTTCTGTTCTGTGTTTTAATGCATCCGTATAGTAACCTGAAACTAGTTCTGTAACCTGTCCTTTTAGCAAGTGATGCACAAAAGCCCCCATGACCTACTTATGATGGCGTGAAGGAAATGCCTTGCATAACAATAAGCCGCTTCTCAGTTTTTATTCCACCTCCCAACTCTTAGCGCTAGTTTTCAAGATATGGTCGTCCTTTTCAAAATCCTGATATGCAATATTTGGTAACTTCATCTTTTCTTTATCATGGTTCTATCAGATTTATAAAAAGTCACTTAAACAGTCAACTTAATTTGTCATGTTGTAATGACAGGTGACTTTAGATTGGGATTGTAAATAATTTTAGACAAAGAAGAGTACAGAATAAAGTATATGGTATATAGGATCTGAAGAGCTCCTCAACCAAATCAAGAAGGGCAACTGGGGAATGACCGTATAGCTTAAAACACAATACCATGCGTAACAGCATACACGGATAATTAGTACTGTTACGACAGTCGCAAATATAATTAAGCCTCCAAATAGGATCGTGTGTATTGCATGTCTGCTACGTGAGCCCAGGAGGATTGTTTTTCCTGATTTCTCAATTTTGTGTGTAGTATTGCAGGATGCTGCCAGGAGGTAAGGAATACACTTGGGAAATATAGTAATTTAAAATGTGTGAGTGTTATAACCTGATTTTCAAATAATACTCTGACACAATCATTCAAAAATAATGTAATGCGGAGCAGTGTAGTCATTGCAGCCAAATAAGAATACCGAGGGGCTGATTTATTGTACAAAAACTGGTTTCTGTATTCCCAGAGTTGTTGTAAATTGTGTATTCACTAGTAGATCTACTTTACATCATTTTTTTATACCAACTCCTTGAAATGCCCCACGGCCTAGTGTGATTAGTAGCAGATGCATGCAGACCAACTAGATAGTGGCACCTAGAACACACCTTGTTCTCCTCCTTGGTTTGCGGAGCAGTAGATTCCGGGTTACTTCAGAATATGTGTCCTGTTTATATTTTATGAACAGCCTTACTGAACTTTAATATTAAATAAAACGTAACTGCACACAGATTTAGCTCAAGAGCATTTTCAGTTTGAGTTTACTGTTTAAACAATGGTTCGATGTCCATAAGTAAAAGATTTTTGACCAATTCTGTTCCTTAAAGGGGGGGCAGTCATGTCCAAATTGTAGTTGTTTGTATTTCTCATATGACATGCCTGACTTTTCAAAGCTGGTGCCAGGTATTTGGACGTCTCTACAAGGACCAGATCTGGAATCACCAGTCCACATTCTCCCAATGTTAACACCTCTTGCGGCTAGATTCAGCAATTCAATGCAGCTGTGGCCCGTCATGCTCTTGTGTCAAAACAATTGACAAGGCTGTATACTTGAAGAGCAATCAACGAAGAAAGTAGGAAAGTTCTCATGTTGATTGCGCTAAGTTTAGCTCACTTCTCCAGCTTTTTCTTCATATGGTATGTGTCAACAACTGTGAGAAACGTAAAATCTACATTAAGACTATTAGAAGGTAGACTTGATGTTACAAATACTTCATTGCTAACTTATCCTGGGCATATCACGGCTAACCTCTTTGTTCTAGATGAACCAGAAGCATTGTCCCCTTTTGGCAGCTAAACTGTTCACTCGCATGTCGGCGTAACATCATAGTCAAAGTAGTTAAAATAGTTAACCTACATTTCTGTATATCTCGGTAGCAGATCTTCATAACCTTTATCTTCTGTTTCTAAAATTGCCAATGGTATGAATATCTTCCTTGGAAGCGGAGTGGTGGTCTTGGAGCAAATGTGTTTGACTGAATTTAAGTATTTTCGCACTTTATATTGGTGCCCCTTGATATGACACCTGACACTAGTTTTTGTTAATGAATATCATGCTTCTAATCAGTGATGTATGTTATTTTTTTTGTACCCTACCCCATTTTGTTATGGTTTTGCTACGTTCTGCTTTGTTCACTAAAACCTCACATGGTTCCTTTTAGACCAGGCGCTTTCTTACAAAGGTCTGCAGGAAATGCACAACCCGTTCAGCACCCTGACCTTAAATCTTAGACCAGACTAGAAGAAAATGTGCAAAAAAAAAGTTTCTTTTCTATTTTTTATTGCTTAAAAATGTGGTTAAAACAAATGTAACTCCAGAGCCTTAGTGCAATAGAAACTGTGAATTTCCAAATAAATCTGAACATTTTGTCTTTAATGAGTTTTTGGTGTGTATTTCTGTTTTGTAGGGTACCAGAATAGCGATAACATTGGCTTTGCCATTTGTTAAGTGAATAGTCCTTATTTTATCAGTTTCCTTTCCTGAATTTCTCTCTCTTCTCGTTGCCCAACCTTCAAATGCTGCCTGAACCGAACAACTCCTTAACTGTACTGCAGATGGAATAATCGTGTAAGACTTTTATATCTATAAACACAATTACCTAGGTTTATTTAGTGTATGGAACTGTACATTGTAGCACTTAGGAAAAGTGACAGACGTACTTTTTTCGGTAATACTATTATAAAATGTATGTGTATATTCGCATAATTTAAATACCTTGGGAACTCTTCAGGTTTGACCTAGAGTCTTTAAGTGAAGTACTGATTTGCTGGTCTCTGGGTCTTTTGACCACATCCGCTTCCTCTATGGTTCTAAAGTAGTCATCAGGTTGCATTTCTTAATAAGCTACAGTCTAGCGATTTTTCTCTTTCTCGCACAAGTCTGTTGGGCAGATAATGAGATATGGGTGGTTTGCTGGAAAAGTGTTTTCTCAAGCTGACTAGAGAGAACACTTTCTAAAAGACCAAATTTACTCTGTTCTACAGTTAGAACAAAGACGTGTAATGGGCTTATTAGCGTCAGCAGGACCTTAAGGCTTTAAGTGACTTCATCAATGTTATTCTGTTCACATAAAATAACACTAAAATGGCTTCCTATCCCATGCTACGTTTGAAATAAGATTGACCTGGGTACAGAACCCCTCCCCCCTTGGCTTCTGACAGAAACCCTCTTTAGTGATTAAGCTCAAGCTGTTTAGCAGGCTAATGACATGTAGAGAATACATAGAAGATTCAGTGGTGCTACCTGTGAGAAGCAGTAAAGGCAGCCATATGTCTAACAATGTGGTGTGACAAGCAATTCGTTCTGTTGCACCAAAGTGAGATGTAAATGTCCAAGACATTGACTCAAGCCAGACACCTTGCAGCAAAGTTTGACTTTCCTAGTATCCTCAAGGCCCGTTCGGAAAGAGCTGCTTCTTGGGCAGAGGAGTCTTTGAATGACCAGAACAGATCTGTAGTGCAGGACCAGATTCGCCATTCATATTTTCAACGGGCATTTTAGATCAGACTCAGATAGTGAATCCTGTGGCTTTTGAATAGTCTGTCCTTTCTGCAGTGTTTAAATCCCAAATATTTATTTTGTACATCTCGCATTATAGTGCCACTTCAAGAGCAATAGAACTGGGGACCTTGTTTCCTTGCCACTCAAGACATAGCACTGTTTCCCAACCAATAATGCCTATTTTTCTGTTGGCTCCTCAGTGGTCCTTGATGAAATACCGATGGGGAGAGTATGGTGTAAGTTGCTTTATAGGTCATAAAATTTAAGAGGTAGTCTCTCCATTGAGTGGCAAGGAATAAGAAGTTTATGTTAAGAATTCCCTGTACTCTGGTACACCAAAGGTCAAATCTCTTCTTTAGTTCTGAAACCTCAGCACTGCCATGCAGGGCCCTTTTTACTTGGTCTTTCAATTTGAGTACAATATTCTATACAATATAGAGCAATATGTAAAACTATAAATTGCAGAGACTGTGAATAAATAATACTTATCCCAGTGATTCCATAACAGGGGCTCCACCAGTTCCAGGTACCAATGCTCATCGCTGCGGAAAAAGTGAAAAGAAGGTGTTTATTGGAACAATTAAGCACCACCTTGTTATGTGTAAATGTTTCCTTTCAAGAATAAAAAAAATAATTAAAAATAAAATAACTTCAGCTAACAAATGAAATAAAATGCATATAATGACTGGCATGCCCCTTTAAATTGTGTTTTAAAAGAAAATGCCAAATTTCTCCCCGATGTAAAGCCCATAAATTATCTAATTTAAATGTTAAAAAAAACTTCACCCACCTAGTAGGTAGTGTCATCACACAAAATGCATCCCACACGCTTGTGAGTAGTTTATTCATGTCGGATTGACTCTGCTAGTGAGTAATAATTTACACCGCAGCCTTCAATGCCGATAAATTTGGAGTATCATAAGGGCAATAATAAAATTATCCAAATGATTACATTATTTTTGTAGTTAAATGGACACTACAGTGTCCCATATAACCCCACCAATGAACAATGCAGATTAAAGTAGTTTAAGTACTTTTATATACATTATTTTAGCTGAAGGGAAAAAGGGTACTTTTCGTAGAAGCTGCAACACTGGAGCTGCAGTGCACCATGCTCTTCGTAGACCCGTTTTCTTGAAGCAGCCAATCGGTGGCAAGAAGGTCTTCCCACTGAAATCAATGATTCAAATAGAATTCTCAGAATCTTTTCTATTATCTCTCCTCTGTAATGTTGCTGATTGTAGCTGGGTGGTTCAGGTAGCCTTTGGAAGCATGGGTATAGAGCTAGAGAGAATGTCACGACAGCAAATTGAACATGGACCAGCTTACATAATCTTACCAGACACCAATCTCTAAAGCAATAAAAGCGATTGGCAAACAAAAGTGGCAAGCGACAGGTAGTCTAAATACATTTGTTCAGTTATGACAGAGGCCATTCTCGTTCAAAGTGCTGTTCGTTTACAGTAACTTTGCAACCGAATGGGAAAGAAAGGAGATTTGAGTGGCTTTGAACGTGGCATGGTTGTTGGTGGCAGACGGGCTGGTCCTGCCTTGTATTAGGCTTCATATTATAACTACATTTAAAAGGAACATTTATTAATAAAACACTGTTAAAGATGGACAGGAAGGTGCAGGATTTGGGGCTGAACTTATCGTATTGGCTCGAATATAGGTCGCACCCTTAAAGTTTGGTGCTATTTTAAAGAAATGATAGATATGCTTTATGCCCCCTAGAAGTGCCACTCTGCCCCCTTATATCCCACTCTGCTTCCTAGAAGTGCCACCCCCCCCTGACTTACCAATGCACCCCCAGACTCCCTGGTGTCTAGTGGGGCCGGCAGCGTCTCTGACGCTGACGTGCCGGCAGCGGAGGTTGTCCACGGCTGCCAGAGAGAAGGATCCAGGTCCTCTGCAGCGCTGCGGGGGATCTGGATCCTAACCCCGCTGCTTACCCCCAGCGGGGATAAGTGAAAAAAAACACTGCATGTCCCGGGCGACACGGACTGCGCATCCCTGCGCAAAAACCTGAATATCAGCCGCACCCCCACTTTAAAGACCTAAAGTGGGAGGAAAAAGGCCTGTATTCGGGCCAATACGGTACTTAAGTCCTGGTCATTTTTCACACTTTGCGCAGGGCTGGTCACCTTGGCTAATGCAATATTTCTACCAGCTTGACCAAAACTCTCATTTGGTTCGGCTCTGCTGTTCTCTTTGTTCTATTAAAGTGTTCCTTTAATGTGGTCAAAAGTGTTGCTTTGTATTGGAAACTTTGACTATGAAATGCTAAAAACCACTAAAGAAACCATTTAGAGTGGAGATCAAAGACTTAAAAGAGTACATCTTAACACACTGTGTACTGATCTATATTATGACATTTTTCTGTTTTTAGAAAATAGCTGAATATCTATTCAGAAAAAAAGTATTAGTAATCTTTTCATGGGTGTTCCCTGAAATTACCGTATTTCTCTATTTTTGATATTGAGAAATTTGTAGAGCAGTGACATTTTTGATTAGTTGTAACAGGTGAAGTATAAGTAACAGGTGAACAATAAACTGTTACAATGCCGCTAGTGTGTGGCACATTTTGTGGGGTTCTAGCCCCATGAATATTTTTATGCTCAACCCTAATAACTACCCCATCGCCATCATGCTCCAACCACGTTCCACATATTGCTATTCAATGTGGTTATCTCTCTAGATGCAATCATTTTAGATGTCAAATGTGTCTGACACAGAAACTGCTTAATAAAGCTCTCTTAAGTAACTGAATAAAATACTAACCTTATCCTTACCACCAGTTGCTAATAGACTTGTGCATTGCAAGAAAATCTCTTTGGTGTGTTCATTTGGCTTGGGTGAAATTCGTGGGCCTTTTTTTTTTTGGAATTACATTGGGGGGGGCATTCCCAAAACTGGAGGTCCCTGACACCTTCTGGACTCACCTTTCATAAAATGTTTGTTTTAACCCCCCCCCAGGGATTAGTATGGTGAAATTGGTCCTGCATATAATGCTCGATCCCCCAGCGTAAGGACATCAAAGAGGAGCAGCACAGACATCCCAATCTGAAAAAATTCATTTCAGGCAGGTGGCTTCACCAGCTATATTACAGAAATTGTTTTTCTCTTTAAAAAAGTTCCGCAGAGTAAGGACGATGAAAGAGGTAGTAGTATTAGTAGTAGTAGTAGTAGTAGGGGACCGGGCCTGGCAGTGACAGATGTTGGGCACATGAAGCCCCATGGAGCAGGACTGAAAAAATAATGAAAAATTATCACTCAGATTGAGGAGACAGAGCAATGGCACAAAGACTTCAAGTGTGGGGAGAGTTGTGTGCTCTGGGGGTTGTCTGTCACATAAATAACCATCTCACTTTGAACACTGGTGAGTGAGCATCAAAGCAACTGCTGGACCACTTAAGAGAGGCCTGGCCAGACAACAGGGTCGGTAGCAGGATGTAGTGGCAGTTTCTCAAGATCAGCCTCCACCATTTCAGAGGCACACTTTGGGAAGCTTGGGTGGTATTAGTACCTACCACAGTATCGAGGGCTACTGCCCAATTGGGTGATGATCTGGTGGTTTTAGCGCAGCAGCTCTGCATGGGTGCAAGGCATTGGGAATAAAACTTGTGGCATGCCCCTTTTGTGCTGCATCCCATGCCCCCTATGGACAAGCATGTCTCTCCAACTTTGAAAGTATTTTTTCTTGCCAACTTGCCCTTAACCTGTGGGTCACAGAGGGTGGCCAACATGTACTCCCTGGTGTCCCTGATGGCATGCATGCAACTTTTCAGCCTACTGATCAGCTTCGCAACCTCAACTTGCCTGGAATCTTTTGCCTGGAAAAACCTAATTTTGTTCCAGCAAGTCATGTTCAAGGTAGGCAAGTAAGGGGATTACCTGGCCCAAAGTGGCTGTGCTCTGGCTTAAGTCCTCTGTCACATCCCTAAATGGCTTCAGGACCACCTGCCCCATTAATGCCCATTCCCCTCTGCCCAATGGGCCGGACAACCCAATGCTGTGCTCATCGGACATGGCGTGAGGAGCCTGCTGCTGCTCTAGGATCTGCTCCATCATCTCCAGGGTGGCGGTCCAGTGGGTGACTACATGCTGACATAGACAGTGGTGGGGTAGACCTGCCTTCTCCTAATCCTCACTCAGCTGCCTGCTTGCCTTAACACTGCGATGAATGTGCCTGGCATTATTATGGCACTTTTCAATCAGTTTTAAAAGCCTACACTGCGTGTCAGTTGGAATATATGCCCTTACCACTAGATGTAGTATATGTGCTGCACAACGCAAAGTTCCCATCTCTAACTGTTTTCACCATGTTTGCTGCCCCATCAGTAACCACCATTCCCATTTCTACTGCTGTTCTTGCCCACAGTCCAAGCCACTGCATCAGCATCTTTCTAAGAGCTGCCTGAATGTGAGATGATGCGTACTGCTTATCCATGCATGGAGAAGGATGCTGCTGCCCTTCTGCTCCAGCTAAGCCCAACCTTTTACCCCATGTGCCTCTGGCTACATTGGTTACATTAGCCCTGTCCCTGTCTTTCAAATATTTGGGCAGCCACCAGCGTAACCCCAGTGAAAGAAAGGCATGCTGTGCGCTAGTGGCACTCCATATTTTGGAGGTGAAGTGGACAGTTTGTCCAGCTGCCTTGGACAGCTCGACCTTCAACAATGACACACAAGAGTGCTAAAGGGAGGAAACTACAACAGTGATAATCTGACCAAGCAGTCGTATCGCTTTATTTGACTGCTGCTTTGACATGCCCCTTGAATGCAACCGCCTCAAAGTAATCTAGGGTAGGCTGTTGCAGTGGATGTCTATGCTCTACCTGTATCTGGTAATCAGTCACACTCCTTGAGGTAGTCTGAGGCCCCACCACACCCTTTGCTCTGGCAGCTGCTGCTAGCGGTGGCAGCTGTTGTGGGTTTGCTGTTGTCGCCGATGCTTTCAGTTTCCCCCTGAAGCAATGCTGCCCTGTGGTGTGTACGTAGGTGTTGATTCATCCCAGAATTGGTGCAATGTCCTTTCCCTTACCTCTGCTCACTACCTAATGACACAACTTGCACTGGACTCATTTCCCAAAATGCTCCCACACTTTACTACTACTTTATTTTGTTCTTTTTTTTCTCTCCATAATTGTATTTGTTATGGTGGTATTGGTGGTAGTGCTGTCAGTACATTAAGGGGAACCCGTGGCATAGGTAGGCCGCTGCTTCTGCACAGTGGAAGGAGGAACACATTGAACAGAAAAGCTGGAAGATGTGTCACTTGACTGCTCAGAGTCTGACTCATAATCTAAATACAGGAAATTGTTGTCATTGACAAAGACGACTATATCCTTTTCCATCTGGGCAGAAGGTGGAGTAAGGTCCACTCCTGCAGTAAGAGTAGACCTTCCCTCCTCTTCTTCACTCTGGGGCAAAAATAGATATGCTACTATTATCTGACAATGCCACTGCTTGCTGCCCCCCTGTGCTATGGAGAGTGCTGCCAGTGCTTACAATAGTTGTTGCTCCAGGGGTGGTAGTGGTAGCCCCTTGGATCTTCACCCCTCAGTGAGTCCTTAGTTGTAATTGTGACTAAACCCGTTCCAAACTTTGGTAGGTGGTTTTAGCACTAGCATGAAGAACATATGGTTTTATTCTAATACAGACAATTTGTCAGACTTGATATATATGTCAGGGTATGGATCCGCAATTCAGAGCTGGTATCACCTGAAGGGCAAATTACAACACAGGAACAGCAGGAACATAGCTCAAAAAGGCAAGGCAGAATCTTAGTCAAGGCAGGCAGAGGACGGGATACTGGAGCAAGGTTTGGGACGTCAGCACAAAGGGATAAAGCAGAAATGAAGGTCAAGGCAAAGGTCTGGTACACACTTCAGGATCCAATGACGATGGTACATCAGGATTGGGCAATAACACTCTGAGACTAAAGATAGCCCGTGCATTGGTAAGTTAGGGTGTGTATAGGTATAAGGTGAAGGAAGTGCACAGCCAGCATTAAAACTGTGTGTATTCCCCTTTAACAATATAGGGCAAGCATTGCCCTTTAAGCCTTTGCCTATGTGCACCACCTGGAACTACATTCCAGCGGCGCCACAGGAGAAGAAGTTTCCCCCACCATGTACCAGCGAGGCGAGATAGGAACAGCTCTCATCTGAACCGCTGCCCTGGGGTACCTGCCGCTAATACTCTGCCTAGCTGGCCCTGAGAGTCAGGGACCAAGGGGCAGGTGTGACACAATTGAATTTCTTTCACAGGGCATACCTGGAATCTTCCCTGGTCAGGCTACCCCAGCTACAACTTGTGATGAAAACATTAAAATACACGTAGAGGGAGTCGAAAAAATTGTTCAAAACGATTCTTTTATCTTTTTATCTGGTGTGTTTTCAGAGAAAGAACTGGGTAATTCTGAGAAAGGGCTCCTTCATCACATGACAGTGCTGTGGCCTAGCTTTTCAAATAGTGGATATATATAATAGTAGTAATGAATCACCACCTTTACCTTCTGTGACCTGTACCTTACCGGTCTTTATCATTCTCCTTCACCCATGTACTACTGCCCATGTCTTACTAAGATGTTCAGTTGTTATTATCGCTTTTGACTTAATAAAGGGAAGTTTACGCTCTTGAAAGCTTGTCCTTAAAAATAAACGTCCAATCGAAAAGATATGATTTTATATTGCAGTATATATATTTACATCTACGCTCATAGACCTACACGGCTATACCAAGCTATATATTTAAACTTTGCAAGCCGGTTGAATTCTGTGTTGCTCAGAGATAACTAGTGTTCCTATCTACCACGTGAAAGATTTTAAGGAGGTGTTGAAACATCGTGACCGCACTGCTAAATTGCTTATTGTTTCAACTCCACTTGGTCTTGCGCCAATGATATTTCAATGTTTGTTTCTTTACTCCGTAACTGTTCCTTGTTAAAGATTATGTCCCACATAGACATTATATGGACTTTTTAGTATTATAAGCAAATACATCTTAGTATATCTGTCAGTTTATTTGTTGTTCTCAACAACATAGTAACTTTTAAGAGGTTTTAATGTGACGGGACAAGTGTTCATGTCCAAAAAATGTGAATATGGCAAAATCTTACAAGGTTAGGGAATATTTGTAAAGACAGTTTAGGTAGCCCAGTATTAGGTATGAGGTCTTTGGTTATTAAATTCTTAAATTCCGGTGTAAGAGTGAGTTAATGTGTTTATTATGGTGCGATTTTCTTGAATCATACCAATATTCTGTGACTCATTTGGTCTGATCATTCGTGCAGCAATCCATTTTTATTTTACTGCAATTTCAGTCGATGCATTTGACGCTCACCCTCTCTAGAATTTGTTAAGTAATCTGTCTGTAATCACTATCGTTTAGGGAGTATAGAAAAAAAACGCCAATTATAAGACTTGTACAACCTTGTACGATGAATTAACTGTAAGAAAGAACTGTCAGAACTGAATGTTTAAGTGATGTAGTGGCTCAAATTGTGGAGAGTCACAAAGCACATAGTTGTCTAGTGACTTGTAGATTTGTGTGCATTTCTTCCATTTGAGAGATTTGGTGTCACAACCAAATTAGGTCACACACAAAAGTGTCACTAAAGGTAAATCGCTAGACAGCTCAAGTGATTTCTCGTAAGGGTTTATGGTAGATTCTTGAAAAACCTCAACAAAAAAAAATGTCAACGTCACATCACGTGAATAAAAACGTATTTTCCATTCTACTTCAATTTGACCATCTTCCTCTTTTTTTGGTGGATATCGATGTTTTCAAAATAATTTTCTTTCAAAGGGAAATTTTGTACTCTCGCTTATGAGTTCCCAAGATGGGATGTGGTGTGTTGGTTTTTCGTTTGCCAAGACAAATGTAAGTATTAGTTGCCATTCTGAACAGAACTAAATCACAAAAACATGCGATTGTCTACAAAATCACAACCATGACGCATGCATACCCGACGGCGCTGATCAAGTCCTTTCATTTCCTCTTGCCCATATGATTAAATTTTAGTGTCAGAAAAAGAGCAGAACTCCAGCTTTATGGGAATTGGTCGCATTGTGGGAGTATACAATAAAGAGTGGGAAGTGGGCAGAATTTACTCACGTTCTCCACAATACAATACAAATTACCTAATACAAACTGAGACACCTGAATTCAAGGTGGTATTTGCTGGTATTCGAACTATAGTTGAATTAACCTGTGACTTCTAATGCATGAAAAAGGATCTTGCCCCTGAATAAAAGCAGCCATCGTACTCATATAATTTATTTATTTACTATTATAACAAGTAGTGTTTTACACAATAGTTTGGACTTTTAGAAACCAATGGTTAGGAGGGCCCTGCTCAAAAGAGCTTACAATCTAGAAGACTGGATGTTAACCCATGGAGGCAATTTGTTTTTAAGATTTTTTTAAAGTGCTGTTTAAAAAGCAGTGATTTAATAATAGGTAGTGAATAATACACACATGTATAGCGTGTGTAATGCAGACAAATACATACATGCACGGAGTGATGCTGGCCATCATAAACACACAGTACATGCGCATTTAGACACCGCCATCACTGTCACAGATCTTTTGCTGGGTATGCACTCTAGGGTAGCCCACAGTCACAGTGACCATGCAGTGTCTCTTTTAGCATAGTGTCCTGTGCAACATCACACACTCAGACACATTGAGTTACACTCACTATGGTCCCAGCTGTGATCACCAAGCAGAGCCAGATTTCAACTTCCCCTAAGGTGCTGGTGGTGAAAATAACCATCCCATCTCACAGCAGGGCTCCTTTCTGGTATTGGCTTTAGCCTTAAAAAAGAGCAGTTTGATGGCCAGTGGTATCTTCCTTATATATGGAGCTTTTGTATGTCCCAGTTTGTGTATATGTGTGCTTACATTTTTATTCCCTTCCAAGAATCGTAAAAAGAATATTTACTTTTGATATCCTGATATATGCAAACTGAAAGCACGTATCGGTTTAAGAGATTACCAAATGAGTATGGTTTTTAGAGGAAGAAGGGAGGGGGGAGGTGGATTTCTGAAGAGGTGTAAGGAGGAGGAGATGCGTGCGACAAAAACCTATAAATGTATGTGTGCATTCATAAAGGACAATACCTTCTTCCTCCTCAGCCTAGCACGTCGTTCAAGGTGGACAAATAAAGAAACTGAATATTTCCCTTTATGCAGTGGATATCTACATCAACTATGCATCAGAACCAGAGCTACTTGCACCCTCAAATGTTTTGGACTACTCAACATGCAAACCCCCCATTACCAAACCACCCCAACATGTTCCTACCACAACCACCTTTCCCGGACTTAAGGAAAAAGAGAAGTAAAGATGGCACCTGTACTTGTCTGCTGATTATTTTCCTTCTGGTTATGCTTGCACTCACTGGTGTTGGATTGGGAACCTACAAAATTGTAGAGCTGCAGAGGGAACTGGAGCAGATCAAGGAGGTACAACATATTTTGTGCATACTTCTTGATTTGCTGATGATCAACATTGATTTGGTGATAAATACTTCTTCTTAGAAATATATAAATGGTCAAAACGACAGTACTTCTTATGTGTTTCTACACTGTCATATTGTTAATTAAAAGTACATAAGTAGTTGTTTCTTATAATAGTAACTGAGTAACCCGGTATAGTTCTTGGCCAGTTCCAACATATGTTCACAGAGCTGCCGCCACCTGGATCTGCCACCCTAGGTTTAGGGCGTTGTACATCTTTGTTACCATCTAATTGAGTAGATACGTGTAAGATAGAATAATAAACTAAAAGTTTCTTCAAGCCATGTGCAGAGGCTGGACTACCCCAAAAGAACTGAAATAGGCTGGGAAGGACTGGAATTAGAGGAGGCTCAAATGTCACTACCTTGTCTGACCCAGCGGCCCAGTAATCACCCCTGATTGCATGAGCCTCTGGGCAAAATCCAGAGAGTTCCCTGGTATTGACATTTCTAACCTGCTTGCTTGGCCATATAAGAAGTTAATAAACAACAAAGATAGTGTCTAGATGTATGCTATGCTCATTTGAAGTTTGGGTGTTTTACAGAAAGAAATAATAGGCAGACTAGATGGGCCGCATGGCTCTTATCTGCTATCAACTTCTATGTTTTTTATGGGGCGTTTATTCAGTCAATGGTGAGTTGATGTGACATCTCACCCACTAAACTGTTTATTATGAAGGGTCCTCAAGACTGTCTTTTTAAAATGCACGTTTAAAAAAACATATGGGGAACTGTTTCCAGAGTTTAGCTATGGACCATGGAGAGTCCTGCACTCTTGTGTTATTTCCACCTGAATTAGCCGTACCACCATACCTGGGAACTTTATGGCTGCGGCTACCTGGAGCCCCCCTTTGTGAGATGAGGGTAGGAAGTCCTGCTGATGTCAGTGGGCAGTCCCGCCGAGGTCAGTGGGCAGTCCTGCCGATGTCAGTGGGCAGTCCTGCCGAGGTCAGTGGGCAGTCCCGCCGATGTCTAGACAGAAAATATAACTGAGTTTATTTTTAAGATCTAATCACAAATATCTCAGTGGTTGGGTCACTCTTTGGGTTCCTGAGTTTTTGTGTTGAACCTGACCATTTAAGTAGAGAGGGTGATGAATTTGTAGGTTTACCTGTAGTACTGAGCTTGGGTTCAGTAGAAAATGTATGTTCTTTCTGAAACAAAGGTATGCCTGAAGAAGAGACCTAGATACTCTCCAAAGCTTGCAATCTATTATAGTTTGGTTAGCCAAAAAAGATATCATTTTTACCAATTTTGCCTTTTATTTCAACGGCTAACAAAATACAACTCTATAACCTCCTTGAGTCTGAGCACTGTGCTAAAATGAGTACAAAAGGTCACATTAAGATCCAGAAAACAGAAACAGAAAAGTAAATACCTATTTTTTTCAATCAACTCAACTGAACATGTCTATCAATTATGTGTAATATTGCACTAACCACATCCTTGGTCCATCATGTCCCAGTCTCATGCAATCCTGTGTAGCTAGTGATGCTGCTCAGCGTTATAATGCTCTGTAATTGTTTATACACAGTATTAGCCCGATTGTGTTGTACATTATCGTGTATTCTCCTTGAGCCCTCAAAGGGGAAAAATGCAAGACATTTTAAAGCAAGTATATTATTTAACCAATTTTTTTGCAGATTTCTGGTGATACAGAAAACACTCCAAGCATGGACAAGCTAGTGGGTAAGTTATCTTTATGCCTTCAACAGTGTATATTGCCGTTATCTCAGCACAATCAACAAGCATGCTAATGATATCATAATAAATATAAATATACTAAAAAAAAGCAATTGAGAAGTATGGAGAAATTACTTTTGGGCATTTCAGAAGCAGGTTTGTGGTCTCGTTCATCTGCTTCTTATGTTGAATCTTGGTATGGACAAACTCATTGTGACAGTTTTATATATTAACAATCAACTAATGTTATGTTCTTAGACCTGGGCAAACAGTTAGAGAAGAAAGAAGGCAGATTGGCTGCACATGTAACAGGTAGGTCACCAACTGTACTCTACTGTTGAAAGCGCTGCTTCTCCTGGTCACTGTTTCTCCTGGTCACTGTGTTCTGTCTCTAGGTTGTGGGAGCGTCATTTAGGCCCACTCCTTGCCTCATGTCCCTTCCCCATAGAAATGTAAGCTATCTGTGGCTTGCCCTGTTCTTGTAGATGACAAGCCCTGCCTATATATGTACGTGAATACCCTCACCCCTCACTAAGAGGGGGGCTCTTGATGGTCTGAGCCATGAAGTTCCCAGGTATGGCTATTTTTTGTGTAGGATAAGACCAAAAAACTGTGCATACATGCTCTTTCGTTTAGACTTTGAAAAATCTTTAGTAAATTATAAGCTTCATACAACCCACACCCTGCTCTATTCCATGGACATCTGATAACTATTTCTCTTCCAGGTATTAAATTTCATTTATCTTCTCTTCCAAGGAAAAGAAAGCAAAAGTTTGCCATTGGCGTGGGAGGACACATTTGGACGTGCATTTACAGCTGGTATTCAGTACAAGAACAGGGGACTAATAGTGAATCAAACAGGCCTGCACTACTTGTATTCCTCTGTTTATTTCCGGGGGACTTCCTGCCAGAACAAGAAGTTGGCCCATGTGGTCTACAAGAAGTCCTTCAGGTATCCAAGTGAACTGAATCTTATGGAAAATGTAGAATATCACCGCTGTGCCGACAGTGGCATCTGGGGTAGACATAGTTACCTTGGAGCTGTATTCAACCTTACTAGCTATGACATCCTGTATGTAAACGTCTCTGATGTTAGTTTAGTCAATTTTGATGAATCAAAGACTTTTTTTGGAATTTATAAATTATGAATACGTATAAAGGACATATTTAGGCTAATTATACAACAGAACTGAATACTGAATTAATGTAAAGGCCTGGATTATTTGGTATGATGAAGACCATGATCCATCTACAGCATTTCAGTTGGGGAACTAAAATATTAAAAATTCAAGGTTCTATAAGTTCCCTGTATGTAATGTGTCCTCAAAAGGGAGATATACAGAGAACTTTCTGCGCTCCAATGAAAAGAGTTATGTAAAAAGGGCAAAGTGCATCACCATCTTTAAAACAGAATTTGTTAGTATTGCTAAATATTGTATAACATCTGGATAATCAGAAAGAACGTTCAGTCGGCCGGCCCAGCAGAGATTGGTCTTCAAAGGGCTGGTCACCCCATATAGGAGATCTTGGTGGCTGCATTTTAGCAATTAGCTGGTGGAGGACCCGCGCACATTACCTGCTATGTTAATAGCACAGCAGCAATTGCCTTGAATATGGTACTGATAGCCCTACGGCCGTCTCTGATTGCCCTTAGACTACAAGTTGGCACAATGGGCCTGAATATTATTAACCAAGCTAAATTGTTCTGACAGAATCTGGAGTGGGCATTATCCATCCTGAAAAGCATTGAATAGCAGGAATACTAACCCTTTTTTCGCAGTAGGAAAAAAGGGCAATGACTAAATGATATGAACAGAGCACATTAAAACACATAGTCTATAACAATCTAATGATTTTTAAACTGCTAGGAAATTAGCCCTCCCCATACGATTGGAATTTAAATATAATTGGAAGCTGCCATTTGAAATTCTGACACATGTAATGGTTAGTTTAAAAGTCTAGTGGGTTTTTTATGATCATACTCCAGCCATCATGTGCACTTTAATGTATGTGATAGCTGAATGTCCCCTTTGAATTATTGTCACCCCCCTTGTAAACGCATGAAGGGGTCCACCTTATTCCGCTCTATACATTTTCCCTGTTTACTTCAGACTCCCAATTGGTGCTTTTGCTTCCAATATGTTATGACTGATATGCCTGATGGAATGCAGGTGACTAAATTAAGTGTACCTTGAAATAAAGACAAGTCAAGCCTTCCATGAGGACTAGTATTGGAGCCATTTGGTTAACTAATTTGGCGAGTCACTACACAGAATCTTCACGATTGGCTATTAAAGGGTTAAGATTTGCAGAATCCTCAGGAATGTAAATGAGTTATTGCTGAGTTTAATTATGACTAAAGAAAGTCATGGTTTGTATTACATAAAAAAATGTACCTTGAAATAATGTACCTTGTTACACTAAATGTAGAAGTATGTCTATCTGTCTGTCTATGTGCACAGATATATATATATATATATATAATATATATATATACACACACATACATACATATATGCCTGGGAACTCTTTGTTAAGCAGTGTCAGCTTAACCATTCTTGCAGTAAAAACTGCCCAGTGTTGGCCTTTTACAGTGAATAGTAACGTGAGCTAGAACCCACAGCTTACCTGCAAACTATGCCAATAAAGACGCCCCCATAGTGTTTAATCTGGTGGGAGTAGCATGGGCCAGTTGGGAAGATACTGTAGAATACCCTGATTGGCACAGTGAGGGGAAATATCAATGAAGGTCTGCGCTATAGCAGCACAAACCTCTATGGAATTGGCAAGTTGGTTTTCTTGTGTAAAGACGTGGCTATTGGGGTAACTTCCAGAGCCTGCCTCTTCCATCCCTGGCTCATTTCACACACCCCGACACAGGTGTCCCAATATAGACACCGGAAATGTTGGGAGGTATATATATTGCATTCTATACAAAGCTGGAGGGGGAGAGCCCAGGGAAGTTCCTAGGTATGAGTATATGTTAACTTGAAATAAAATTCAGACTCTTGTTGGTACTGAGAACCAAACATTTTTTTTATCCAGTCATACTTCTTATCAGTTGTAACCTCTCATTGCTCTAATAATTCTGTCCAAACCAAACCAAACATATACGTTATTCATGCAAGGAACCCTCTAAGACAGAGAGTTCCCACGTATGCTATTAAGGTTTCATAAAATTACCATTCTAATTGGACTTTGGATGATGAATGGATTTTTGTCTCTATGGATTCAAGTTACTTTCACGATTTTGGTTAGTTTTGTTGGTATTTTACTTGTGCGTTCTTTAAAACTTGTTTAATTTATTTGTTAATGTAAATAATAAAATATTTTTTTAATAAACTGGCTTGATTATATGTCATATTATGTTTCCTATACCTGATTTTAAATGCCACTATAGCACAACCCACTACTTTACACAATAAGAAAAGTAATATATGTACTAATATGTTTGACAACACTGGATGTATAGAAATATCAGACTTTTATGTCTTACAAATGTTTCTAAATATATATTAATATTTTATTTAAGTCAATTACTGGTCATCGTACAGAGCTGCAGAGTATAATGTCACTATATAAATTAATTAAAGGCAAACTCCAGCCATCATATGCACTTTAATGCATGTGCTGCAGAATCCTCCATATGCATTTTCCCTTTCCCCACCCCTAGCTGTTTTCCATGCAGCAGATGTGTTTATTCAACAGAAAACCATGGAGCAGACCCAAATTTAATAAATAAAATAAACTGTCTGGGCTGTGGCTTCACGCTGACAGTGTAAGTGCTTAATGGCTTAGTTCTCATGGCATCCCAAAAAAACAGAGACAAATTGCAAAAAAAAAACCCTTGGATTAGAATAACAAAGTTTTACAAAGTTGAGACCTTCTTCATTAATTCCATTTATTATACACGATTGGAAAGGCTAACTCATTTTAAGCGTTAGCTCTTATCCATGAACATCATTCCAGCCCATCTCCATACACATGATCTATTCAGACCCCTGTGCCCATACATGGAAAGTGTGCCCATACATGGAAAGCGTGCCCATACATGGAAAGCGTGGTCATACATGGAAAGCGTGCCCATACATGGAAAGCGTGCCCATACATGGAAGGCGTGCCCATTGATTTCAAGCAGCCAATCGGTCGCAAGAAACTATGAACCAAGGAGGAGCATGGCAGCAGCATCCGCAGAGCTGTGGCTTCTAGCTCAGGTAAGGGCTTTAATTTTCTACAAACAGTGTACTCAGAAGCACTTTAATATATATTCTTCTTCGGCAGGGCTACCAGCAGGGCATGGTTGGTACCTTCTGGCCCAGGGGGCAATTACATGTTGCTTCCTCAGTAAATAACTTTACACACTAACACACACTTAAACACACTCAATATAACACATGCCCCACTTTCACACCTCATACCGTGCAAAATGTACTCAAGTATTCATTTTACTGTAAGTTATTGTTGGCCATTGCCTTAAAATATAAAGAAAACATTATAGGTGACATAACTGAGGATTGGGAACATTGTCGCTTAAATGTTATTACCTAATATCTGATTTCTCTTTTACAAATTTTAGTTCTGGTAGTTGTAACACCTTATAAAATAATAAAGTACTAGAAGGACCAAAGACGTCTTGATTAATTTACACAGAAAGAAGAAATAGACAGCTTTTTAATAAGTGATGCTATTTATTCTGAAACAGAAGGTGGTTAATAGTTACACATTTGAAATACAAGTCTATTGCTGCTTGTGAGAAATAAGTACAATTGCTCAGGACATGACATTTTCTGAGGATGTGGTCATCACAACCTGCAAATAAATTTAAAATGCATTCTGAAAGCATTTCCTTCCTTCACACAAACATAATTTCCTTTGCTAATATCTTGCCCTTTTGATAGCATTCATTCAGCACAATATATATATCATGCTAGACTTTTTTTTTGTTTGAACCAGGACTCTCTTGGATCTACTTATATAGTGTCCATTTGTGTGGTCCAGTAAGCAACACAGTTCCTGCAGTTGCTACCATATACCTCCCAAACCTAGGGACTCTTGTGATTTCACCAGATTTTGCCCGGAGGCTCCAGTGAAGTGCTGCTTCTTCGGGTCACTGCGGGGAAACTCTGGTTTGCGGGAGCAGCGTTGTAGCACGCCCCACTCCCAGCCTACTTCCCTTCCAAAAATGTCCTGTGTCCCGCGCCATCTGGCCTCTGAAGACATGATTCTGCCCACTGAAGATGTAGGACCACCCACTGACGTTGCAGGAATGCCCACTAATATCAATGGGGATTCCTACCCACAAGGGTGGGCTCCAGGTAGCTAGAGCCAGAAAGTTACCAGGTATGCTCCAGGTGATGCGCTGCTTCCCTGAGTCTCTGGGTTACCTAAACCCTTCTCTGGGCAGGACAGCGTGACAGAACGTATCTGTGTGTGTGAAGGTATATCACTGTGTGTGTAAGTATTTTACTGCGTCAGTGTGTGCATATGTATGTTACTGTGTGCAGGTGTGTAAGTGTGTAACTGTGTGTGAAAGTAGTGTATTGTGTATAAACAATTTACTGTGTAACTTACTTTGCGTTTGTGTATGTGTCTGTAAGAATGTTACTCTGTTTATGTGTAAGTATGTTACAATATGCACTTGTGTCACTATGTATGTAACTATGTTTCTGTGTGTGTGGGTATGTGTATGTTAGAGTGTGTGTATGTTAGAGTGTGTGTGTGTGTGAATATGAATGTGTAAATATGTTACAGTGTGTGTGAATATGTGTGCATAAGTATGTAAGTATGCTATTGAAACCCTCCTCTCCGGGCAACATTGGTGTTAGTATGGTTGTGTGTTATGTTACAGTGTGTGTCAGCTTGTGTGTGCATTAGTGTGTCTTTAAGTATGTCACTGTGTGTGTACGCATGTCACTGTGTGTGTGTGTGTGTGTAGGAGCAGCTTGGAAGCCCCCACTGTAAGTCTTGCATGGGGGCTCGCATACAACACTGGGTAAACCCCCCTCTATCATGAAGGGGTTAAGGGTGTTCAGGCCCAATTTTCTTCCACACGGGGGCAACCCTGCCCCTTGTGCAGACAGTCTCACCTTTTTACGTGACTTGTTCCACCTCCATGCAGGGCTTTAGAGCATTTATTACGGGATTTATCAAGATTTTACATATATTAATACCTGTTTAGGCACTTAGCGGATGAAAGGAAGAACATTTTCTGCTGTTTATACACACATATTTTGTCTTTAAGGTCTGTGTCTGAGTCCTCTAGATCCCCTATCAACGATGGTTGTTTATGGATCATAAAACTCTACACTCATACTCTACACCCATATTCAAAGTGCATGGTGCTGGTACATACAGTATATAGTTAGAAAATGCTGTTAAACATACTGTATTAATGGCAATGTTTGGCCCCAATGTGTTCAGTAAATGTAATTAAATTGTTTTATAATTATTATAACATTGCCTCTCACGTAGCCACAGAAAAACATTACAAACAATATCTCTTTTTTTCTTCCAAACACAGTTTAAAATCACTCTGCACATTTTGTAATGTCTTGCAAAGACTTATTGGTAAAAAGCCACGTTATATGAGGACTCATTAAGCCCACTACAAAGTAAAAGTTTCTCGGTTAGGTATCCTTGATGTGGATGTGCTGGTTTTTCTTAAATAGAGTAAATGTTTGCAGTATCGGTATATTTTTAATTAAATGCATGTGTGTGATAACTACACCAATTATGAAGAGTTCATAGTACTGTATCTGAATCTATGGGGCTTAAAAAACAATACTATTTTTGTTTCTTTGTTATGCCGTCTATAATGTAAATTGAAAAAGAATTTAAGAGTAACCATTATGGCAATTTGATTTTTTACTACCGAAAGAAGATCCATGAATGGTCTTCTATGATGACTTCATACCATCATAAACTTAGTTATGCCCCACTGTAAACCTGTGCTACATAAAAACATAGAATTTGGCAGCAGATAAGATCCATTTGGCCCATCTAGAATGCCCATTTCTCCAGATGTAGAAATTCAGATCTTAATCAGTCCTTGTTCTTGTCTTCAGGATATGTCTATCCTAATGCATTTTAACTCTGATGGGAGGCTCTACACCCATAAAATACGTTATGGGGGATCCAGGGGCTTTGAATCATGGTATTTGAAAGGAAAACGTTGTAAGGGGACGGAAAGTTGTATATTGGTGATACTCGGGTACCAAACACCGTCACAGATAAATTCATAGATCACGGTTTTCGAATTTTGGTTTCCGAGCACACATGGGGTCGTACTATACACGAAGCATTTCCTGTAAGACTCTGAGGTGTCTGAAAGCTTTGCTGAGAAATGAGTGTACGAAGATACTGTGCCCCTCGCGAATGCATAGGGTGTGGGTGGTAGTGGTCTCTGAGACCAGATCAGGCTATATGTACTTCTAATTGTAGTTGATATTGTATAGAACAGCTGAGTCAACTTAGTACCTAAACGCACGAGGAGCACATTGCCTGACATTTGCCATTTTTGTCAACCTAGAGCGATAGTTGTGTCTGCAATTTCTTGAAGAAAAAATGGTTACTACTTGAGATTTAATATGTCGACACTGATTGAAAATAAAAAGGGGCAAATAAATTACAATTTATTAGGCTTAAATTTAACAAATAAAAGGAGTGGCTGCTATGTATTTACTGATGGTCATTAGTGTTTAACTGGTAGAGAGAACATTGCTACTAGCTACAAACAACCGCACCTCCTGTGTAAAAATAGGAACTCAGCAGACGAGTCAACCGCTCTATTTCTTTGAAACTTTTGAACCTCCAAATCTTTCCTAGGTCAGCTGTAGTACCTATAGAAAAAACAACTTATTTAACCAAACCATCCTACTCATTTAGGTTAATCAATATGGAAAGATTGTAGGTCTGTTGAGAGATGATACTTGCATGGGTTTTATGCTTTGGCTGGTACAACTGAATCACATTGTTATATTCCTGTTTAAATGCAGTTTATTTCGTTTGCACAATAGAATATTTTGTTTCATTAGTTCAACAGCTGTGGTATTGCCTAAGATTCTTTGATGCTTTGTAGTGGGCGGAGGGAGTCCTAAAGAAAACACCATATTATCAGCTCTTCAAGTCTGTATCGCATTGACCCATTTTCTAATTGTTACCAACTCTTACATGCTTAAATTAAGGCATTTACCCATCCATGCTCACACACTTATACATACACATTCATGCCGATACACATACATGCATGCTCACACACAGTTATAGACACTCTAACATCCATACAGTCATACATGCACTATACCTCCCTTACCCTCTTCATCCTATCCTCCTTCCCTTACTCACTTACCTCAGCTGCAGTTTTCCCTCCTCGATTAACCTTGGGGTCATGTAACCTTATGTTAAATCACCACGCCACATCTCTGCCTCCCTAGTCTGGACAAAAAAAAAGGGTTCCAAAGGGTTTGTGAACAATTTTGGATTTGCCTGGGGGCATCCTGCCTCTGTGTGCCAGTGTTGCACCCCCCCCGTCCGATAGGTGGCACATGGGGCAGACAGTTGCTAGTGTAACTACCTGCTCTTGTTAAATGCTATCCGCACTCAGAGTACTTCCACCCATGGCCACTGACTGTTAATGACCTCTGTTAAGGAGGATAGTTAAACCTGTCTCTGACCTTATTCAGTGATACTTTGCATGCTGAGCTTGCGCTGTGGTTTGTTGCTTTGTAATTGATTTTACGTGACTATTTTAAGTTGTACTGCCTCCACCTAAATCTGGACCATCTGACCATGCCCCTGGGTTATTCTTCTATACTTCTCTTTACAGCTACAACAGCCTCCATTCTTTTGGGAAGGTTGGCATTGATGTAGGACCAGAAGGTCTGGCTCCCAATCAGTGTAACCATTAATCCCCAAGGTGGTCAATGGGGTTAAGGTCACTTGTGTTCCTCCACACCAAACTCTTTAAACCATGACATTATGGACCTTGCTGTGTGCACGGGGGCACAGACAAGTTGGAACAGGAATGCCTTCCCCAAACTGGTGAAACAAAACACCACTGGGGAAGATCTAGCAGGGCAGAAATTTTTATAAACTTTTTGTGACTTGTGCCAAAGATGGCATTCTGTGACAGGGACTGTGGGACACATTTAAAGCCACCAAACTCTTCTGTATGACCTATTCTACTGCTGATGTCTGTCTATGGAGATAGCTGTCTGTGCTTCATTTTATACACCTGATAGCAATGGGTGTGGCTGAAACACCTAAACTAAAGTAATTAGGAGGGGTATCCTCATACGTTTGACCATCAACTGTAATTTATGGCTTAGGTGGCACTATGGATATAACACTTATAATACCAGAATTTGAACTACAAAACCTAAGAGAAACAAAATTAGACGTAATGTTAATGTTAATGTTGTTTCCGTTCTGTTTTCTTCCTTTTGGGGAAAATCTGAAGGAGTATTCTACACCTCATATGTTTCTGCCTACCCTCATACTGACGGGGATGTTCCATTTCTGTGGGTGACTATTTGCTACGAGTCTTTGCTAATCCTTGTGGTCTGCAAGAACACAATATACATTATCTCTAACCACCATTGCAGGTCTACTCAGAATAAGTATGTGCTGTGAACAAACTACAAAAAAAAATGACCTGACCTCACCTTTAATGTGGTACAGTATACCTACAGAAGATAGATATTCAATTGAACCAAAGATCATATCCATTATCTGTTTTTACTAAATTCTTCCATTAAGAACTTTACATATAAGCCAACTACACTGTATATACACTGTACTCACTTTTGTTGCCAAGGTTTAGACATTAATGGCTGTGTGTTGAGTTATTTTGAGGGGGACAGCAAATTTACACTGTTATACAGGCTGTACACTCACTACTTTACATTGTAGCAGAGTGGCATTTCTTCAGTTTGGTCACATGAAAAGATATAATAAAATATTTACAAAAATGTGAGGGGTGTACGCACTTTTTTGAGATGCTGTATGTGGACACTTCTCCTAATTAGTTGAGATTTTCAGCCACATTCATTTCTAACGGGTGTGTAAAATGAAGCACACAGGCAGTCATCTCCATAGACAAACAATGGTAGTAGAATGGGTCGTACAGAAGAGTTCAGTGATTTTGAACAGGACACTGTTATAGGATGCCATGTTTGCCACAAGTTGGTTTGTAAAACTTCCAGACCACTTTAAGTGCTTTTATTTTAAAGTGAAAGCCTCTAGGAGCAACAACTGCTAAGCCACTAAGCAGTAGACCACAAACACTCACAGAGCTTGACCACTGAGTGCTGAAGCAAGAATAATTGCCTTTAATCTGAAGCATCACTCGCTACAGAGATTCATACTGCCTGCGGAAGCAACATCAGCACAAGCACTGAGCCCACACACACTGTGTGTAATTTACATAGTTACATAGTTTATATAGGCTGAAAAAAAGACATGCGTCCATCAAGTGCAGCCTTTCTGTTAATTTGTTGCTGTTGATCCAAAAGAAGGCAAAAAACCCCAGTTTGGCTGGGATTTACATTTGTGCAAATGTGTTTAAATATATGTGCGAGAGTGTATGTGTGAAGGGAAAGCAATGGGCAAAAAATTGACAGACAAGTTGTTTAGGGGTTGTGATGGCACAGACAAGCTGTTTGAGGGCAATGATTGTAGCCCTTAGAGCAAGCACATCTTAGGGGAGGGGGCCCTGACAGTGCCAGCCTAATAGAGGATTTTGATGTAATTTAATTGGGTAGTTATGTTAGAGGCAGGACAGAGCCTTCCAATTATTGTATGTGTAATGTCTGTTTCTAATTATTTTGGAGAGAGATTGTTTATTCATATTATTGATATTGGGAACATTTCCATTTCAACTGGGTTTACTGAATTTACCTTCAAATTACTTTTAAATGATTGTGCTGTCATACAACTAATTTCCTGTCACACAACTGATTTTCTTTACTACAGTATATATTCCCCCAATATAATGTATAATAATAATAATAATAATTATTATTTATTTAGCTCATTACAACAGTGCTGTAATTATATGCTGTAACCTTATGTTTGGACTAAGTTTTTTAAGTAAAAAAAAAACAGTTTTGAATTAAACATGTCAAGGTTATAATTAGTTAGGCCACAAATAGTTTTTTTATTACTAATACATTTGACAAACAACTGAGACCAAATTCGAGGTAAGCAAGTAGCCATTTTACCGAATATCTAAGAGAATAGCACACTCTAGAGTTCACAGCAGGAAATGAACATTTTGTGTAGCTAACATTTAGTTTAAGTTTTGTTTTTATTGAATATACACGGTGGCGTAACTACCACTTGTTCCCGTCTCCTCGTACCAGTTCAAAGTTGTTTAGAAAGCTTGCTTGGAAATGTAGCTGCTGTGGCCTCTCCCCAAGTGGCCGCACCATAAGTGGATATTTAAGAATTACACTGTAGGGAAACAACATACGAGGTACCCCTGCAGAAAGCAGCTACAACACATCATCGTAACAAATCATCACATGTCCATCCAGGCAGTCCTCACCTACTGTCTCGCTTCCCCCTCAACCACCGTCTAGATTGTAAGCTCGCAAAAGGAGGGCCTTTTCTCCTTTGCACCGGTTGGTTATTGTATGTGTTTTTGTATGTGAAATTGTTCTACTGACTGTAACAGTGCTGCGGAATCTGCCGGCGCTTTATAAATAAATGTAATGTAATGTTAGAAACAATAGAAAGGGCCTTTCCGACCTCTACCACACCAGGAGAGGGAAGTGCTGCTGGGATGGCAGGAAGCGCAGTAGTAGTCCACTCGTCGGAAGGAGGCAGGAACACCTAGTGTGGGGGATATAAGGGAACCAGCAGGCCATCTAGTCATTAGGGGTGCTGTTGGGGGGAGAGTGACAACAGAGATTCATCAATTCAATGCTTGGCCAAGCGTGATGGGAGACTGTATGGCATGGTGATGTTTCTAGGGTGGCTGAAGGAAGAGTAGGGTACAGGAAGGTCTCCAGGGTTCAGGGTTCCTCGTCGGCCATCAGTAGGAAGGATTTCTGCTGGCATTTCAATAAGAGCCAGTGTAAATGTGGTGCCAGTTGTATGTTCAAAAATGCTTAAGTGAGGGATGTGCAGCAGCTTTCCTTCATTGGTTGATGCCAGAGGTGGCCCCTGCCGGCGACCAATAGAGTCTCTCTTACAGGCCTTTAAAATCCTGTCGCCAAAGCTGCTGCGTATTGTTACCACCTTGACACCGTATTAACGAACATGAAGAACGTACACGAATATTCACATAAAAAGAACACGGGAACGGGCAAATATTCGTGGAATATGAAGGTTTTTTCCCCCACAAAGGTGACCACGAAGACTTGGCCCCCGCCCAAGTCTACCAAATACAATATTCAATTTTTATTTCTCATCCCTATTCTACAGAATTCACAAAGTTACTGTCACTATTTTAAAGTGATTAAAGACAAGCCTATGCTCCCTGATACAACCGGTACCCAGTGACTTAATGGGCTCTGTCTTGTAGCTGAGGATTACAACGGCTTATTTATTAAAATTGTTAGATATACATTCAGAAAGTTTGAACAATCAAACAAAATAAGTGTTAATAAAAAAAATCTTTGTTGAGTTTACTAAATCCCACTTTAAGTAGGCACCCTTTTTCTTAGTTAATCTCTAATCTTGATTTCAAGCAATTGATACAAAAAAGTGTTATTCACATTTGTCTTTAGTATACAATTATTCCCCATAGCATCCCAAAAATGCTATAGATATTTTTTTTAAAAATTATTTTGTTATTTTTACAGGGATCCTTGTCTGTAATACATTAAAAAATATTTCTAATTTGTAATCCATGGTAAAGGCAGTGGTGCTGCCCCCTGTTGGCTATACAATCACACATCGGTGTAGAACCAGTGCTATGTTTTGCTATGGCAAAAAAGCCATATCTGTCATTTCAAGATTGTTGAATCATATCTT
>VKOC01004348.1:0-12052 GCA_009364415.1 Spea multiplicata
GGGAAGAGTGGCATATAGGGAGGTTTAAGGCATTTCAGGAGGCAGAGTGGCGTATAGAGGGTTAAAAAAAGCATTTCTGGAGGCAGAGTGGCGTATAGAGGGTTAAAAAAAGCTCCCACCACCAACCCCCCGCCCCACTTACCGGTACTACTGAGTCCCCGGTGTGTAGCTGGGGCAGCGTTTAGATGTCTACAGGATTTTGTCTGATCTTTGACAGTCGGGGAAGGTCTGCGCGATGCACGCAGACAACCCCCGCTGCTAGCCACACCTCCTTCCTGCTGCAGCGGAAGTTGTCTACGCGAATCGCGTAGACATCTACATGCTGCCCCAGCTGCACACCGGGGACTCAGAAGTACCGGTAAGTGGGGCGAGGGGTCGAGACAGAAGGATCCAGGTCACCTGCAGCTGGTCTGATTATAAGACGACCCCGATTATAAGACGAGGGATATTTTTCAGGGCATTTGCTCTGAAAAAAACCTTGTCTTATAATCGAGCAAATACGGTAAACACTATCCGTACAAATGCCTGAGCATAAACATATACATGCATTTTCACACTGGCCCCTACACAAACATCCTGGCTTTCACTTGTCCCTCCATGCACACACTTGTTTGCTCTGAAACACCCAACACTTTCAAAACACACTATCTCTCCCCTTTCTCATAATTTCAACGCTCCCTTTTTCTGTCAATTTCTCCCCCTCTCATTACCCCCTTTATCTTTATTCTCTTTGGTCCGCCTCCTTCTCATGAATTCCCCCAGTTCTCTTTATCTCTCCTATTCTATTGACCTCTCTATTTCCTCCATCTCTCCTTTTTCTCTTCAGTTCTCCCACTTCCCTTTGCTCTACTTTCTCATTATCTCTCCTCTTCTTTTTCTCTCCTTTCCCCCCCCTTTTTGTTATCCTCCTTAATTCTCTTTATCTCCTCACCCTAATTTATCTTCCTCTTTCTTTCTGCCTTTTCTCATTACCCCTTTTTCTGTATCTCATCTCTTCCATTTCACATTCTCTTTCCCTATATTTCACTTCATCACTCACCCTTTTTACCCCCTCTCTCGCCCTTTTCTCAATCTCACCCTCTTTATCACCACCTCTTCCCTTTGTCCCAATCTCCCCATTTCTCTCTATATCTCCCTTTATTTATTTTTATCTCCCCTTCAATATTGTTCTCTCGTTTCCCCATTTTTTCTTTATCTCCCACTTTCTCCATGTAATTGTTTAACCGTCTATCTCTCCATTTTCTTCCCATCTCTCCTGTTTCTCATTATCATTCCCTCATTCTCTCTATCTATCCCCTATAGCATTCTGAAGTCAAAGTAAGGTCAAAGTGAACTAGTTATAGATATGTAGTATAAGGTAAACCATACACCCAATTACATGATATACTAATCCAAACCAGACAGGGGACAAAAATCAGCAATGGCATTTTAAGGCTAGTGGCAGATAAAACCACATACATGAGGTGCCATCAGGCAACAGCCTTCTGGTTATTTGACTGGTCTGTCCATTAACCAGTCGAGGCATAAGTAAGGGAAGTATTTCCGGGTTCCACAGGCTTCTGCAGAACTAAAAACTTAATTAATTGCAGTATCCTGCAGTTAAGTGCATTTAACTTTCAGATGGTGGTTTGGGAACCATTACCACGCATTCCCTGCTGAGATCCACTATCAAAGTTATTTTCAAACGAATACAAATAATGAGTGTATCTCAAAGAATTTTGGTCTGGGAATCATGGATATATTTAAAAATACCTTGTATTCCTTAGCAGGATGGAACTTATTTTAGCCTTGATGATGCCAATTTAAGACAAACTTGACTTGTGATGAGCAACACATTCTCATCTGCTGTATTCTTAAGAAGCAAAAAAATAAAACTATCTGATTCATAATTTAAGCACTCCGTGGAACATTTAATACAATTGATTATGTTTGCAAAAAATGATAATTTTAGGATACAAAACACTGAATCTGAAAATGCTCTTCTTAGACATTACATCGAAGTATCTATCTAGCATGTTAAGCAGAGAAACCTGAACATATCTGTCATTTTATTATTTCACATTAAGATTTACTCATACAAACACAAGAATCTTTTTCAGTTTGTGTGGCAACAAAATAAAATAACTAAATAATTCGGGTAAGAGTTTGGACATTGAACAGTACTAGAAATTATGCTTTAATGCTGAATTATTTTATGTAAGTGTTCAAATGCAGCAGGGTAGGAGGTACACATATGTAAATAAGACATTTTTACTTTTTTCATTTTCTAATGGGAAAGGGATTATTATTATTATTATTATTATTATTATTATTAGAGACCTGTTATCTGACACGCAGGACCTAATACATTTTTATTTTTCCTATGATATTCTGGGTTTATTTGTCTTTTAGTAGAGTTAGTGAATGAAAAGAAAATAAATAATGTACTTGTTCTTCAAATCTGAACTGACCCCTTGGTGTTTCTATAAAATGCTCTAAAATCGGTATGCGCTTTGGATGTCGCACCAAAGCCCGTGTTTAGAAAAAAAAAGCCTCAAGATAAAATAACACCTACACAGCAAGTTCTTAAACTACTGAGGTGACGGTCATAACACTTTTCAATTTATTGCGTTGCACAACACAATCTCGTAATAGCATATCAGTAGCTGAAATGTTTATTATCACCAGAAGATGACCAATGCGGGATGTGCAATAAAATGACACACAAAAGTAATGTAGTAAGAATAAAAAATGAACTGGTATGCCGAAATCCAGAAATGCAATAACATTTACGTGATGTAAAGTGTAAAAAAAGAGGACTTGCTAATACCTGGAAGCAACCTTTGTAAAACCTCTTAATTGTATTAACTGGTATTATATGGGTTAATTACATAATAGTAAGATCACTAGCAAGGCTGGACTGGCGATCACAAGGTGGCCCAGGGACTCAAGCATTTGTAGGTCCACGTAGCTCGTGGCAGGGCATATCTAGCGACTGGGCGCACACTTTGCCCACTATACCAGATGGCTAGTCCGGGCCTTACCTCTAAACCAAGTATACAAGTCCTCACAGGAATATATTTTTTTGTTTCTAAGGGGCCCTCTCAGGTTGCCCTTTTGAGTAGTGTTTTTGTAACCTAAACTCAAGGAAGATTACTTTATTAAGTGAGTTATATAATGTTGTAACTAGATGTTTTTGAAGGGATCAGACAAAACTACAATAAATAATCGTTCTGTTCTTCAGTTCTTTTAAGAGAAAAAAAAACACTTAATGGAATTGAAAAAGTGATGATTAAAGCATAGCAACAACCAAAGTAGAACATGCAATACTTATTGCATTCCTGCAACCATCATATGGTCATGTTGTCTTTGTTTCATTCTAGTGTTGCAGTTTTTTTTTTTGTTTTTTTTTTGGATACTGCAGCTTGAACACAGGCATCCTAATTGGTTCCATTACTCATATTCATGTAAAGATACAGAGAATCCCTGGCCTCCTTGAGACCATCAAGGTGTGGCTTGAAGCAGATAACTTGGATACCTCTGGGATGGACCTGGAGTCTCCAGGGGAAAACATTGCTTTTCTGTGGCACTTTTGTCCCACCAGGCAGGGGAGTAGGGTTTGGCCATGTCCATTATTCTACCAAGTTGCTTTCCTCTCCCCTGCCCACTAAATATCATGTGGGGCTAGCCTCACCCCTCAAAAAGCCACTCACTGAGACAGGGGATAGCTCCAAGTAGCCTACCTTGGGAAGTTCACATGCTGACTTAATGTATCTTGCACATATTTAAAAATATCAACGTCTCCTCCTGCTGGACCCATGAATTTCACCAAATAGATTTGAGCATACTGTTTATGAACAGATTGGGCTTAAAAGACCGTGGGCCTTCCTTGATCTGCGTGAATTTAGCAGAAAGGCATGCCTAAACATTTTGCACTGTATAACAACAATCATGTAAGGTTGCATGTTAAGGCATGGTAATATTATTGTGCCACCTTTAGATTATTAGATTGGTTCTGTGGAGCCTTTAGCTCTTGTATCTGTAAATCCAAACTGGTATGTGATGCACTACTTGTAATGTACTGTTTACCCATTGCACAGCACTGCAGAATGGGATTGTGCTATATAAATCAAAATTATGTCATCATATCTATTGCTGTGTCATTACTCCATCATTGTGCTAGTCAATGTTTTTAAGAAAAGAAAAAACTGCTTAAAGACATGCAGAAATACATTTCAACCAAAGTCACTATGCTTACGGAGTGAAGCAGATGTGGTTGGAACGTGTCAACCAAAAATAATCAACCATGCCAGTAAAAGATTCATAATAACCCACACTGTTTATTACTACAGCAGAAGTTGGTAAAAATAATAACAATGGTAAAATCCATTAATGTTAATTTGTAAAGGATAATACAAAGTCCTTACTGAAAGGAGCTTGTATTCGGTACTTATCCAATATGATTAATTGGCTACCACAAGACCAATGAAGAAACCAATTTGAATACAGAGGGATGAAAAGGAATTGAATGTCTGGCGCTGATAAGAGGCCATAGAGCTCTGCAAAGTGATTTTAAGCAATTCCTCAAATACAGTGGCAGGGACGTGACCTTGACATTACAGAATTGACCTGTGAAGAAGCACTTTGCTCCACCATATGAAGACTTGACCCTTCCCATCAGTAGCTGTCCAGATCAAAAGAGGATTTAATTAAAAGATCCAAGGTTTATCATCATATATACTTGTAACACAAGTAGCTGGTTCTGCCTTCTCAGTCTCAAGCAGTTAACACAAGAAATGTATTTGCTGTTGTTTTCTGGACAGCAAACCAAGTTTCCAGCACTTTATTCTAATTATGGCATTGTTCATACTGTACAAATACAACTGAATACTAATGACTGGCAGGTTGTAGGCGATTTCACCGGGGTACAGAGCGGAACAACCACACTTAGTACTTTAATGGGATGGAACACTGTCATTATAAGGTGAGTTTACTCAGTAGGAACAAAAATAAGTTAAGGAAGAACTGCAGCCGCTTTGTGTAAAAATAGCACAGAACGCGTACGGTTTATGCCGAGAATTTAAAAAACAACAACTTTGTAATAACCATTGCATACGTTGCCAGATTAGATGTGCTTTAAAATACTGCTCCTAAATTACGAAAGAATGAACCAGTAAATGAAGGAGTGTAAGAAACACTTTTCTAACCTATCAATACACTCTTGGCAACCAAACAACCATTACTTTTTGTCTCTATAAAGAGGATGCGTCATTAGCTGCGTTTCAATGACACTACATCAGCCGCTGGCTCTCTCAGCTACCATATGCATTAAAGCGCATTTAAGAGTGTCCCCATAAAACATCTCAAAATGGAAAAATAATCCCCCAGAGATAACTCTCCTTCAAACATCAGGAGAGGCAAACATTCTAAGACATGCATAGCATTATGATTCTGTGCAATGTCATTTCAGCATGTCTTCTGGCATATCTTAATTAGAAGCCCTTATACCGGTTTCTATAAATAGATACTAGAGCGTGGACAGCGATAAGGAACAGTAGTTTACCAATTCTTTTTGCAAAACTACAACGTGCTACAGCCTTATTTGAGGACCCCAGAGACTTCATTAAAAACTCCCATACTTACTCAGCAATTGAGCTCAAACATGTCAAGTAAGTGGAAATTATGAACCTTTAAATCACGAGCTAAAAGCACACCTTCCTAGTTTACATAGCGGCTTCCTGTCATTATCCTTGGAGGCTGTAGGAATTAATATTCCACCCTGCACCAGATGCAATTTGCATAATACTTCCTCAAATTCCTGATTAACATGCAAATTTCAGCATAAGATGATTAAAGCAGTTTTCTCTGTACTTCTGCAACATTTAACTACATATTTAAAAATGCAAGTTATTTCATATTTCTAGCAAGTCTCCGTTAAAACCCCTTTTCCCATCTGGAATCTATAATAGATAGATAAACAAAAATTGCATAGCAAAGCCGATGGAAATTGGATTTTAACTTCATAAACGCTAACCACAACTCTACAGTGGTCTTAATTCTAGCAAATACATTTTTACTATATAGACTATAAAATAATAATTCATATATGCACCATGTGAAAAGCAAATTGCATAAAATATTTATACGCTAAATTAGTTTATTGGCACATACTAATTCCATTGTATGCTTGCTCAGTTCAAAATGCCTCAGATGTTAGGGAGAAGTTTGCTTGATGAGCAGATGACGAAAAGATATCTTGTTTTAAGCTATATAAGTATATCCTCAAAATGGCAACCAAATTAAAACACCATTAAGATAAAAAAAACAGGCATTTTGGATAACTGGCAAAGGGAAAACATACACAAAACACAAACTAAACAGATTCTGTTTGCAAACAATCTCAATTATATGCTTAAATTCACAGTGCATTCTAAGGCATGCTTAATTAGGAGGCACAGACAAAACACAGCAATCTGTGATATTTTGTAGAAATGCTTCTGTGGTCTTTGTGTTGCTCCTTTACTCATTGAGCGCAGAACACCCAACATCATTCCACAAAATGGTAAATATTTTCCGTATGTATAAGATGTTATAAAACATAAAATTCTGTTCCACCTATCCAACGCCCTCTCAGTAAGTAAAACTCCCTAGTCTAGAGACAGGGGTAAGATGAGGGCTAGTGGTGCCTAGGTGCAAATTTTGGATAAGAGGAACTGCCACGCTGCTGCTGCTGCCCTACAACTGCAGAGTCATGTAACTCTCGTTTTGTGGCCTGTCTAGGTCTCGGTTACCTGGGGCCTGGGTGCCATGTACTCGAAGCACCCTGCTTAATGTGACTAGAGAACACATCTATAATTTAGCTCATTTGGAACCTCCCTTGTCTCCATCTGCAAATGAGGTCTTGAATGGACATCAGACAGCAGAAGGTAAGGGTTGAAGCAGGGGAGTAGAAAGGGACAGCAAGGAGGATGACACTGGCAAGTACCACGGTTTAGAGCCGTAGGCCAAGGGGTGAGATATACATGAAATTATATGCGGCTACTGGCTTTGAAGCTCAGCTCTCATGCACTTCAGCGGGGGCATGTACAGGAAGCATACTTTGATTTCAACAAAGACAGAAGTCTCATTTTCTAACACCAATATCTTAAAGATGCATGCAACGAAATGAATGCAGTAAAAATCAATGGCGTCTACACAAAATGGACAAAAAAAAAAATGCGAGGACCAGACTTTCCAGACCAGCTTAATAAATATTTTATTGTCCCAAATTTCAAGTGTGAGCGTTCTTTCTATAACTTTACTGATCAATACATCCCGACTATAAACATGTTATTTTTGCATGAAATACATCTGTGTAAAAATATATCTAAATTGGGAACATAAAAATAACACAAATAACAGTTTTGCAGTTCGCACAGTCACCAAGTTCATTTTAGTATCACGCAACTAGTCACTAAACCAGACAAATTCCAGAACCTCAGATTCATAAGGAGTTTTAAAGTAGTGGAACTACAAGTAGAGTGGACATTGTAGTTTCAGTTTCTATTATTGTTGTTCCTAAAGAATAATTTATCGGAACACAAATTCGTGGGGTCATAGCCTCATGCTTTTACGTTCAGTTTCCATAATAAACTGCAACCAGGTTATTGTGTTGTTTTTGTTTCTTTCCCCCTCAAAGATTTCAGCTTGTTTTGCAATTGAATTGTTGACGTTATAGGTCGCATTAAAGGTGGAAAAAGTTCTGACATGATTTATCTTTGTCTCATTCTTTAACATCACAAGAACCTCGCATTTAGGGGTGTGTAGACTTTTTATATCCCCTGTATATATTAGAATCTGTGCTATATAGCTTTTATATAACAAAAAAGTACTTGTACCAAGAAGGGATACATGAAAGAACATTCAAACTGAAGTGGTACAGGTTAGAAAAGTGGTGGCTTTTTAATAAGTTCTCCTGAATGTAAATAAAGACCAAAGATCGTATGTTTGAGGTTTTTACAGCAAGACTAGATGGACAGAATGGTTCTTATATGCTTTTAGATTAGGTTTCTAGGTTTTAAAAGGAGAATGGTTTAAAAAAACTATACTAAACTTATATAAACATAAGACAAAAAGGGAATACGGGCAGAAATAAATGATTCAAGCGGATAAGCATATATAAAATGTCAGAGAATAAAAATTAATGTAAACTTACGCAGCTCTCCGACTTTGAGGATTTCACACAGCATCTTGGTAAGCTCTATACTACTTCGACCAAAAGGACACTCATGTTTATCTTCTCGACTGCTATTTTCCAAGACAATCTGGAATTAAAACATGAAGATCCATTTAGATACAATCACAACACTACTTCAAATTCATTTACAGGGCAGTCATACTTATCCTTTAGGTATCCAGGATAGCATCTGCCACCACTTATTTACTGTACCCCTAAGGGACAGTTATTCCTCAGATTTAGTTTTCCAGGGATCAGTAAAGCAATGTTCACTTTTGGCTACATTGAAACTTGATGGAACTTAACATATCAATTGTTCAACCAAAGTGTTCACGGTAAATGTAGTATTTGGTATTGTCCAATATGGCCAAGGCCTGCTTGTATGTTAATATATATGTTAATAACTATGACATTTTCTAATCAGAATGCTAGAATTGCCCAATTGAATTTATGTCAGCTTTGTCATTGTTAGGTTATGTTGTACCAGACACTGTGGGTTCACTTTCAATTAACAGAATTGGGATGTAATCACACAGCCAGGCATATACACACTGCAGGATCGGATGAGTGTGTAGCGCTCCTAACCAGCCAACAACGGTGTGGTAAATGGCTGTCCCAGACTGGTACAATCCTGCAAGACTGGCTTAGAAGGCTTATCGTTGGCATGAGACCAGACAAATCTTTATACTCCACTTTGCTTTGGCCTTGTTACGTTGAAATGTACATTGAGTTATTACTCCTGATTATCGATGGCTTCTTAATAGTCTCTGTTTTGGATGGGGGCATCTAAGCCAAATAACCAACTGTTATCGCTAAATTCACCAAAGCCCAAAATGACAGATGACTGTAAATGATTTGGACATAAAATCATTAGAATGATCAACTATGGCAAACTTATTTCTTTTGAAGTTAGATTCTTCTATCCCTCTGTCTTCTCATAATTTCCAAGTATTGTATTGCTTTTGAACATTGACATAATGTGGCATTTTAGAGCCTCTGGACCAATGGCATCCTTAAGAAAAAAAAAATGTTCTTTTATAAACTCAAAATGTTCTAAAGACCACAGCACCACAAATGAGGGTGCCCTGTGAGCACTTGCATTTTGCCTTAAGCCCACAGGAACTCATAAGAAGCCACCTGCCAATGCCCATGGGTACCGGGCCTACAGAGGCAACTGCTTTAGATAACAGCAAATATGTAGGGATGCATAGTAGTATTGCTAAATCAATGTCCCAGAGCACCCCTTGACTCAATATAAGACCTTGGTCCAGCTGGAAAAATACAGTCAAATAAACGGATACAAAGTGGCTGACTTGTATAGGGAATGGGCTTGAACAGGAGGGCAATTTTTCCGATATCCAGCAATCATTGGTAAACACCAAGGTATGAAAGTACATATCATATTAATGCCTCATATTAAAAAAACCTGTACAACGATATTCATATTCAGTATAAAATACAATAGAACATCCATTCGGAAACTAGATTTCATTTGTATATTCACTAGCCAACATACCACTTTTGATATTAAAGCACTCTTATCCCTTTTAGGATATATATATTGGATTGCTTAACTCCACATATTTATTGCTAAATGTTTTTCTAAATGTATTTATGGCACTATCCTTTTTATTGCTTGTAGACAACACGAAGAAGAAGAGATAAGATAAAAAAAAATATGTATAAATGTAACATATGAATTTAGCAGGGAACTGCAATATGTTGTTTTGAAAATGTTAAGTGAATCTGGCTGTATATATTGCTTGTAGAGAATATATATATAGTTACGCTTTTTATTGCAGTTTACAGGCTCGCTATTATTAGATTCAAAGAGATCTTTTGTGTGTGGCGTTCTTCAGTCATCTTCAGTCGGCTGAATGCAGGCTGCTTTTTATGGATGCTATTCAGCTATAAAAGCCCCCTCTAGGATTTCTGTTCCTAAAGCTTCACTTAGACGGAAAGGGATCTGCGGGAGTTCAACGGCAGCTAGAGGGGAAAAATTATGAAACATTTCTGTATATTCAATGAGCAAGCCCCATTAAGTAATTAAAGAACAATACTGCTTTATTTCGGTCATACTGATGGCACGCTTAAAATAGACCTTTATGGGAAACAGAGTATGTTAAAGGTGCCGTTCCACCTACCCTTCTGACTTTAAGAAATGTAATTCCTAAAGCTGTTGGATGCAGTAAACCTTCCAGAAATAATTCTTTGATCGTAAAAAAAATGCCTCATTTATAAATTGTTGCCATGGTGTACAAAATAGACATGGATACGGTGTTGCCTTAGAAAATGAGAATGCTTTTTAAACATGGTTATGTTGTTTTTTGTGTAATAAACCTTCAAAGGAAAGAATAAATTACATATCTACTAAACTGTATTTGTTTAACATACTACAAGAGTACAAATAATGTTTTGTCAAAGTGGAACAGCAACTTTAATAAATGCTGACAGCTTTTGGCATAGATATTGCATCCAGTCAGCAATTGTTGATCACACTATCCCTGAACATAAAATGCAGTTTTCCCTGAGGTCATCTTTCCAATGGTGAGATCAGAACTATCTGCCGAGGAGCTAATAATTCTGGATCAAATACATGAAACTCTGCAACCAAATCCTGATCATGGTGACCCTGTTAAATAAAATTCCAGCACTCCTGATAGAATTATTTTTATGAGTGCCGACAGATGAACATTAAGTCAAGATTAGGCACCCTTTGTTTTACAACTTTTCACGCTATAGAGTAAGAACACATTTCACATGCCGTATTTGCTCGATTATAAGACTAAGCAAATGCTTATATTCAAGGTCATTTTATAATCCGACCTCAAATAGAGGTCTGACTATGAGACTAAGATCCTTCTCTCTGGCAGCCGGTGGACTTCTGTGCGATGTGCGCAGACAAACTCTGATGCTGCCGGCACTTCTGCCGGGGCTTCTATGATGGAGCGCCGGCGTGAAATGACTTTCCGGTGCTCCGCCATAGAAGCACAGGCGGAAGTACCGGCCAGCAACAGCTGAGGTTGTCTACGCGCAGACATTTACTGGCTGCCAGAGAGGGGAATCCCCCGCAACACTGCAGGAGACCTGGATCCTCCTCTCTGGCAGTCGGTGGACATCTGCACGATGCGCGCAAACCACCTCCGATTCTACCCGACACTTCCTCCGGGGCTGCTATGACAGAGCACTGGCGTGATGTGACCTTCTCTCTCTTCTGCAGAAGTGGCTTCATGTAAGGCAGGGCTAGCCATGTGAAAGGTGTTGGGCAAGCTAAATGCCGATCCCTCACAAAGAAAAAAACAGTGCTTCATCAGGAGACTCCAGTTCCCAGGTATGCTCATGGTCTTTCACCCAGTATTTCAGTAACAGGTTAATTCACTATTCTGAAGTCTCCTACCCTAATTTGAATTGAACGATCTGTAACTCCAAAAATGTGGATTTCTAAGAATAATATAACCATAGATTTTTTTGTACTGCAAACAATATATATATACTGTATGTATGTTGCAAGTTTTGAACAAGGTGAAGATCCACCCAATGGCATATTTATCTTCAGTGATGCTCTAGGTCTAACCCAGGACAGCACCACAAGCCTCTCCCCTCCGTATGGAAGGAAACCACGGAGGACTGTGCTGATTTGGCACAGCCCTCCATAGTATTAATGGGTCAATTGGGGAGCTCAGTGACCTCCATTTTAATTGACAGGTTGAGCTGTGGGGCTACAAGAAGTCCAATCGCCCTATTGATTGGCTCCCTGTTATGTGGTAAGGGCCCTGCTGCTCCAGACCAAGGCCAGTCACTGGATGCACCACTAAAGACAATAAATGTTAAAGTAAAATTGCATAACAACTTATAAAC
>VKOC01004349.1:0-40024 GCA_009364415.1 Spea multiplicata
TTATATTCTTTTAATTATAAAATCCAGCACATTACTTCCACACTTTACTAAATTATTACTAATTAAAATTATAGAAAAAAAACCCCAAAAACTGAAGTCTGCATCATCTAAATCTTCTGGGCTGTTAAACTACAACGCCTATGATCCACAGCTTAGCTGTCTTGCAAGTAATACAAAGTAGATCTAACACAAATAAAACATTTATACAAACATATGCCCTTTTTAATACGTACCGAGCTCTTCCGAGAGCTGAGGGAACTCGTACATGTGTTCGCAAGTGTTCCTGCTGTTAGGGATGCAGAAGCCAAAATCAAAATCAAAGCTTTTAAGGACTCGATCTCTGAAGAAATGCCTCTCGATCATCCGAAAACTTTTGACGGGCTTGTCACCTACTGTGAACTCCACGCTGCAAAGAATAGAAAAGAACCTAAATCATCCGGTGATCCGCGTACCTTGGAACTCTCAGGGTTTTTTGCCGGAGACTTTTGGTGAAGCACGGCATCTCTGGGTCTCTACTGGGAAACTATAGTGGAGTTTTGGTACGCCCCACTTCCCTTTAAAAACTGGTAGCTTTCAGCGGGACCACCGGCCAACGTCAATGGGACCACCTACTCTCATTCCAAAAAGGGGGGCTCCAGCTAGCCTGAAGCTCCTATACATGTTTTGTCCCCAGAAAACCAAAGCAGGACTCACGTCGCACCAACTTTCCGAAGTCTTAAGAAAGCGGGCGTAAACTGATAGCGTACAAAGCGTCCGGCACTGGCATCGAACTGGCCGATCTCCTCGTCTTCCTCTTCTTGTTCTGCCAATAAAATAGGAAACTGCCTAATACTTGCAGGAAGAAAATACATTTAAAATGTTTGTAAAGTAAAAAAAAACATAGTAATATCTGCAACATCTCTCTTGGTGATCTACATGGATTCTCGGAGTGACTTCTCTTCCTCAAGTTGGTTTTTATAACTTCCTCAGTACTTGGTTTAGTTTCTAAAATGCCCTGCGAGTTACCTGCATCAATTTTAATTTGGCAATCATCGTTAACACATACTATAGAATTGAATTGGAAGAAGATTGTGTTCGGTAGGAAACGCACCTGAGCAAGGTTTGGAGATCTCAAAAAGTATACTGCCTGTGTCCAGATCTCTGATTTTAAAGCGAGTGAAGTCAATCCCATAGATATTATCTTCTGGTTTGCATAAATAATCTGTAAGTAATATAAAGATAAATTAGGTTGAGAAAACGCCCCCCTCGTATGTTAAGCCTCTGCTAAGGAATTCCCAGGATTCTCTGCGCAGGTTCAAACTGAGAGAGACGTGGAAGGTGTGTATCTGTTCAGCTTGTAACCCCTTTGGTGCATTATCCCCGAACTCCCACCCTTCAGATCTCCGCTACTGTCTGCCCATTACTGTCTGCTGATGCATGAGAGGAAGGATAAAGAGGGAAGATGAAGGAGCAACTGAAACAATTGATCTGACGGCAGATCAGACCCATTCGGACCCCCGTCCGTCTCGTCTTAGATTCAGATTCCATAAGCCTATCCCATGCATGTTTAAATTTTCTCAATGTATTAGCCTCTACCTCTTCTGATGGGAGGCTGTTCCATTTATTTAACACCCTCTCGGTAAAGTAAAACCTCCTTTACATCCAATGCCTCAGGTAATCCCATATCTACTCCGATCTTCTTGTCCCACCTAGACTTTCATCGTTACCGTCTATCCCGTATACCAAGAACTCACTCTCTGTTACTCGGCTCAGGCCTAGGATGTGTTCTGGTCTTAGTTCTGTTAGACCCAACAACTCCTGCTCGGTGACCGGGGTCACGTGACCGAGTTCAGAGGCAATCGATTCTTTCCCTTGAATCCGCCGAGCCTTCAAACGGCTTATTACGCCGCCTCCTGCCTTCTTCCTCTCTTCTTTGCCCTGAACCGCGTCTCTGTCCAGCCCGCTCATGTCTCCTCGACCAAAGGGTGGCTTCCTCTGGTGCTTCGTCCGGTGAACTTTACACAACAGCAGGAACTCTACTTACGGGTAACCGGGTCAGCATGCGGGGGACGCTAGAGAAGAGAACAAAGAGTCAATTCCAAAGAAATGCATAAACAAATGCAATGCGGGTTGTATAAAAAGTCTAACTTTCCGCGGGATTTCAAACAATTTTACATTAATAATAGGGTTAGGTTACTAGAAGAAGTCGCTTGGGTATCAAAGTTAACGTTAACTCTTTTGTTGCTAGGTGAGAGGCTGTAAAATGTAAATGTAAAATAACTTTGAGGGTCACCGGAGAGAATAAACATTTAAAATCAGGATCATCGTCATCAGAATGCAAAACCCGGGGTAACCCTGTTAATAAAGGGACCCCAATAAAATTACCTTTCATACCTTCTACACGCTCCACATTAAAGAATCTTAAACACCCTGTTTACTGCCATGTTGGCACAGGTCGCACTCCTCTGTGGCATCCAAAGGGTTAGCATGTGTAAGTGTATATTATATATATATATACCTCTAGATCGTAAGCTCCTTTGAGCCGGGCCCTCCTCATCTGTTTCTGTAAGTCAGATTGTTATGTTATATACTTATGTCCTGTCTATTGTACAGCGCTACGGAATAAGGTGGCGCTATATATATATATATATATATATATATATATAGTGTTGCCCAGCTAATACTGGGAGCCCCTTCCCGCTGACCCCCTATGCAGTATACCAAGCATGATTAACCCTTTCAATACTGCACTGCATAGTCCTCTGGTAAACTTGGCACCTCTCTCCGGGGGGGGGGGGGGTCACATCACTATTCATACTCCATAATAAAAAACATGAATCTGCAGGCAAACCACTGATAATTTACTTTTATTTGCAACTTTCTGCCTTTGCCCTTACTTTCGGAATTCAGCAGCCCGTACCTTAACAAAGCCCCCGCACGTGACGTCACTCACTGCGACGTGCGAGTGCAACTATCCGTGACGTGTTCGTGATGTCATGGTCGGCTTAGCGGAGACATAGTCCCGAATTATTGACGAATCCTGAATAATATGTAGGAATGCCCCTCCAACTCCCCCTTTCTTCATTAGCTTACTTACCCCTGCTCCGGTGTTTGTGGTGTAGCCCCCGGAGGAGGTGGATCAGCAGGCCTATTGCTAGGCAACCAGGGACACCGCAGGAAATAACTCACTAAGGGCAAGTGAAGCAGGCGTGGTGTGAGACTGCCCACTTCCCCTCTCCCTCCATATCTAACGGGCTGTGAAGGTCAGGGGGAGGAGAGACAGGGGCAACAAAGACAGGGATTATTTGGAGGCTGTGAGGCAAGGGGGTCAGGGGGTCTGGGGGTGAGCTGGTTAGGCACCACCACTCCTATCATGCCAGCCAGCATGTGAAAGGTTTGCAGTTAAGGTGGGCAACTACTGCAGGTCAAGGGTTGGGCCTGCATCCTATCTTATAATCAGACAGAAATTAGCCACTAGGCAGACTCTAATAATACATTAGCTTCCAGGTTATATAACTCCTATTATCCTCAGCCAGGCTTTGGGAAATCATCAGCAGCTGTGCGTCACACTTTACTCTCAACCGGACATTTTTATAAAGATGTGACGGCGGGTCAGACCCCGTTTAGCCCGTCTAGTCGCCCGTTCCTCCTGCTGTAAAGACTCAGACCTTAATCAGTCGTCGGTCTCGTCTTAGATTCAGGAGCCGTATGCCTGTCCCATGCATGTTTTAGCCTGTATCGCATATGTTGGAAAGCTGCTCCATGTATCTACCACCATCTCTGTAAAGTAAAAAATTCCTTACGTTGTCTCTCAGCCCCTGACAAAAATCATTTACCAAAATTATCAATTATTAACTAAAAAAACCTTTATTTTAGATAAAGGGGATTCCGGAATGTCTCTGATCTCTGTAAGGTTGAATGGAGCTTGAATAAATAAACATTCAAACAAATATTTTCTATAATAAATAAACAAAATAAACACATTTTATTTACAAAAAGGGAGTCATCCTTTTAAAGTATTGGCCGCCGGTGGTCAGGCTCTCGGTAATTACCGGCATCTCTGGCTAATGAATAACTTGGATTGCAAAATATTGTTTGAGAGGAGAAAGGTCTTTAAAACCGGTATAACCGGTAACCGTCGTTTTCAGTTCAAAAGGATAAGGAACAAGGGGGGTGTTGTACACCCCCCAGATTTTTTCGATTAGATGAATCGATGAGAAAGGCAGATTACTGATGGGTTTCCATGATGGATTACCCATTAGGCACCTCTGGCCAACTGTCTCTAGGGTTTGGTGATCCTGGAAGCCTTGGCCCTGTGAACTTCAAGCCAAACCCACCATCGTACCGGCAACATCCAGGATGGGGGTGAGCGGTCCTGCTGATATCGGGCCCACATGCAGGAACACTGGCCGTGGTTGGAGAAGCAGTGGGCATAGAGTGGAGTGTGCCCCAACAGTTCACCCAGAGTCTTCGGGCAAAACCCGGAGAGTACCCAAGTATACCATCTCTAGAACAAACCTATGATGCCGACCTCCTCGGGTACAGACCTCCATCATAGAACCTCATCATGCACCAGGCAACGTAGACACCTGCATCAGGCGCCCGAGGAACCGTGGAGTGTTACTCCAACTCTGCTATATCACCATCACCAGTCCAGTCTGCCTGCCGTAAAGAATTAGACCTTAATCAATCTTAGGATTCAGGAGTCATATGTCTACCCCGTGTATGTTTAAATTCCATCACTGGACTCTAATACTTCTGCTGGGAGGCCCTTCCACTTATCAACCACCTTCTTGGAACATGTTAGGTCACAGAACAATTTTTTTTTATTCTCATAGTCCAGCTGCACATTACAAACTAAAATACCATGCAAATACTACCAAATGCATCATAAATCTTCAACATTACAGTCTCCGTAATACACTTTAATGTATTTGTTATATGTCGGACTGCGCCAGAGGGACTGGAATGAAATCTCACGCTGAAGCGGATGAATTATACAAATAATAGCCATGAACTCATAAGAGACACACACTTATTACTGGATCTCTCTGATGCGATTATGAAACGGGGATGTTATTGCTTTTGTAATAAGAATATGGAGCGCAAGCAGAAATGAGTACTAGCTATTGCGAGCTCATGCAAAGGTGTTGTATTCACATGCGCAGACAGGACCCCCACTTGCTTGCGCATGCATACAGCCGTATTCGAGAGCACTTTAAACTAGACTTGAGCATTTGTATTTGGGAGAACATGAAAACAAACACGAATGTTGCGTTTTTGTTGTTCAAACCGAATAATGGATGCGGATAAACGGACGTTTTACAAATCTTTTTCTTCGTAAATATCTCCTAGCTAAGCTTTCTGGTCCCCCATACAGGTCACTGCCTCTAGACTACCTTAAGTCTTCATAGCAAAGCAGCTCTTAACGGGAATTCGTAGGATCGCTCCAGGAGAGCCATAAGATCGACTCTAATGGTAGCTGCCCTTCATTGGTTGATGCCAAAGGAGCCCCCTGTCGACGACCAGCAGAGTCGCTCTTATGGACCTTTAAAATGTAAATTATAAGAAATAATAATTGACTTTGTTATTTAGGTACGTTGGCCACCCTGGTGGTCACGCTTAGGCTAGCATTTACCAGCCTTTAACGCCTGCCTCCTGTGTGCTAGCTTCAGAGGTCCCTCTCTTCAGAGGCTCTAAAACAGCTCCAGTTTCCCCATTCTTGATCTAGAAATGCACTTTTTTAGAACCTTTTCTGCATTTTGGTTACATCACCTTCTCCCCAACATCTCCATTTCTATAAGACGGGCTTAATGGCCTGGATAGCCTTACTCTACAAAGAGAACTAAGTCTCGGATCTTCTACTCCTACAGAACTAGAGGTCCTGTCCTAGAAAAGCATCGCGTCGATCCAACGTGTGAAAAAGGGAGCCGTCCTCAAAACGGAGCAGAACTTGCGAAACAACAATGATAAAACGGTTCTCTAAAAGGGAAGGTCCCCTGGTGGAAACGCTTTTGAAGGAATTGAAAACAGAAGTCCAGAAAATGTTTTTAATATTTAGTTACGACACTATAGCCATTTCCAGCAACAATAGTCGTTTCCAGCATTAACCCCGTCTGCGCTGGATTTCTGTCCATTTCATGTTATTGGAACGGACAAAATGTGCTTTTCTTTCAAAAACAAGGAAAGTTTTAAGTGACCCCCAAACTTTTGTGCGTCTTGGTGCCGTATGGCGGTCCTTTGTCGCGGTTGATTCTTTCCAAATGGAGATTCCGTCTGAGCATGGTTTCTAGGGATCAGTGAATACGGTTTATGTTGTGTATTTATTATATATATATATATTTATGAGTTGGTTGGCACTCAGTACTATGTCATACCAAAGCTTTCTACTGCAGGGTGTAGTGTTTGCTCAGTGCATTACGGGCTGTGGGACTTCCCCACTCGGCTTTTCACAATACTTCCTCATTCTTCTTCCTTTATTGTTCAGGTTTCGCTTTGTTTCCGATATAAGAGCACAGATTGCAGGGTGCATCTTGATTCTCCGAGATGGCGTTCTTTCATACATTAACCCCGGCTCTCCTGCTGCTTCTGTGTCTGGGATCTAGAACAGGAGAGGCCGTGAACCCTGGGTTTGTGGTGAGACTGACGCAGAAAGGGCTGGATTATGGTACGTCCTGTACAATGCATTCATTATAATATGCAATGTTCTGCTGTAACATCTAAGACACTACAAGTATTGTAATGGAGATCTCCTTTTCAGCCCCTAAGTCCATCATCAACAACCTCCTATTCAAAATGGCGTTTGGGATGGGCAGAGTTGCACCTGGCGGTTGTAGGGACTAGTCTTGGGAATTCTAAGCAGTTGAAAGATTCATATTATCAACATATCTCACAATACAGGCTTAAATTAACCAAAGCAATGTTTTCTAGACCGCTTCTGCTACTTTTTTTTAATAGACGTTCATCGGCTGCAGAGTTCTAAACAAAAACTCTGCCATGGGTTATGAATCCCACTGCCCATGCCACATACTTTTCGGAAAAGAGAGAGAGACGTGCAGACGTTCAGCTTTACCCCTGCTTGCCGGCCGTTCGACGTTACTCTCTTCCCAAGGACCGGTAGTAAAGAGATTGGATTTCCTTGCTCTTCTTTTTTTTGACCCATGGGATATGGTCTGCAAGGGATGCAAAGTCGTTGGGTCCTTTCTAACCCAATGGTCCTGACGCAGATGCACTGTGAACCCATATAGTTACAATGTAACTGCACAATAATTTTAATCATATATGTTGGAACGTTTGCACGATGTCCCAGCCCGAGATCAGATGTTACTTGGAAGAGACCTCAAAAATGGAGTCTTAAATGTTCAACTCAGATCGAGGTTTTCGGATATCTGTTTTATGCAGTCAAGTATCCATTATAACATATGATGATTTTATGGTACGGGAGCTAAGGTGGAGAGGAAAGAACTCTGGCTACTGATCCATTAATGTTTCCAGGTCTGATACCATAATTATATCTCAGCGTTCTTTAACCCTCTATTAACCCTGCAGCCCGTCAGGAAGGAATGGCTGTTCTGCAGCAGCAGCTCGCTAAGATCCACCTGCCGGATTTCTCAGGTTCTACCCACGTTGGGCATTTTGGGAAAGTGAAGTACAGCTTCCACAGGTAAGCAGACTTCACAAAGAACTATTAAGATCTCACCAGCACTCTGACATCTACTGGAACATCGGTGCAACTACCATGGTTCTTATCGTCCTTGAAATCTTTTATATGCTATTGAGTAATTCGGAGGAAGGGTTGACCAGATTTCCTCCTGATGAAATGTCTACTGCAGGGGTTCCTTAAAATCACTGCCGCTCTAAAGGCGTATTTATTATTTTTATACCAATGTCTGGTTGAAGGGGACATGTGGTTAGCTCAGTCAAGAGATGGACAAAGTGAGGTCTTCCTGCAGTCGATGGACTTTGTAGTTGTGTCTGTTACTTTGTGTCTACCGTCCCAAGATCATGGAATAATGGAAGTGCTGATGTGGTATATGTGCGTGGCTTTGCCATAGTCTTCCTAAAACTTTACTCTGATCCCCCATTTTTTTAATGTTCCAGAATCTGTTCCGACATTTTATTTTCTGCTTTATGCCTATAAGCATATGTTTTATATTGGTTGGCAACCTAAGCAATCTTAATTCAACAAAGGATTTTGATTTGGTAATTAAATTAACGACATATTGTCTTACAGCATGAACATCCGCAGCTTCCAGTTACCAAGCTCACAAATTAACCTTGTTCCTGGCGTTGGCCTGAAGATGACCATCTCGGGAGCCTTCATTCAGATCGATGGACAATGGAAGATACGCTATTTCCATGTGTGAGAAGCTTTATTATTTGATTTTGCATGAAAAGTTATATAATGAAAATCTTATTTTCCAAAGTATAGTACATAAGACTCATCAAGACAATTTCAAAGTTGTGGAAGGATGGTATAGGTTTCTCAGTCAGTAGACCTAGCAACTCCATTGATGGTCCAGAAAGAACTTTCAGCTCTGTGATAAAGGCGTTCTTTTTGGGTGGGCAGAACTGGCACGGCCATGGGAGTACACCGCTGAATTCTAATTTCTGGAGAGGTTATCGCTGAAAATTTAGGAATTTACTAATTATAACAATTTCTTATCTGTTCAGATCAACCCATGGAGGCTTTGATTTGAAGGTGGAAGGACTCACTATTTCTGTAGGCCTGAAACTGGGAAGTGATGGGTCAGGAAGACCAACCATTATCCCCTCTGACTGCAGCAACCATATTGGAGAGGTTAAAGTGCACATCTCCGGAAAGTTTGGGTAAGCTGTTCTTTATTCATTACACATGGTTGGCAAAGAATTCCTGCGTTTAAAACTTTTTTTTTTTAGAAGAAGAAAGAGGCACAAGAGAGGAAGATCATTATCATTTTAAAATCGATAATTGATGACGGCTTAATTTTAATAGTATCTGCGCCTTTTTTGTGTGTTTTTCAGCTGGTTGGCGGACCTCTTCCACCGATCTATTGAGAAAGACCTAAGAAATGCCATTGAAAAGCAGGTATATTTGTAGAGAGGTTACTCTATTGTGCAATGACATAAACTTTGAAGAAACCCTCTTTGGATTAATCATTTCATTACTAAATGAGTATATAAGAGATTAACACACACTTTTTAGTGGGTTTGCCAATGTACCCAATTCTTACCCAAAAACCCTTCTTGATTCTTTTGACCTGAGTCAATAATAGTTTGGACGTTTTACTGAACTTGGTATGAACATGTCAAAAGCTCAGGAGCTCTCCACAGTCTGGGATTCTGCACACACACACACACACACAACAATTTTGGATCCATCTAGTAAACCCTAGAGATTAGAGGCAAGTCTAAGGAGGTTCTGAATAGCCGGGTGCAGCATCAGGGATGAGGTCTTCTCTAGGCTGAATCCACACAGACTTAATGCCTGGCACCCCCTTGATTACACAGACACTGATACTTTCAGTGTAATGCTTTTTGGGGGGGCAAGGATGTCACTGACAACCTCTTTTGGCACAAAAATGGCACTGACTAGCTGTTTGGGGACAAAGATGGCACTTGTGAATTGTTTGGGGGGGGAAAGGTGGCACTGGTATGTTGTGTGGAGCAAAAATGGCACTGACAAGCTGTTTGGGGGCAAAGTTGGCACTATGGGAAGTGGGTGACATGTTACTTGGTGAAAGAGGTGGAGTGGTTACCATGGAAAATGAGTGTAATTAGAATTGTTATGTTTGTTAAGGAAAGGAGTTACTAATATAGCCACAGACTCCCGGGGACCAAAAATAATGTTTAGTTAACAGAACTCTATAATTTTTTTTCTTGTCTAGATCTGTCCATTGGTTAGTGAATCAATTACTTCCAAACTTGAACCCCTTCTCCAAACATTACCTGGTAAGAACGCAATCCCTGAGGCCAACTAAACCATTTACCTTAAGGGTTAAAAGCTGACCTGGGCCAGGCCTCTGCATGAAAAACGGCTGCATAATTCAGGGCTAGATTTATATTTCCATTTCGACCCCGGCTGAAGTAATCTACCTCTGTTACAGTTACAGCAAAAATTGACAATGTGGCCGCCATCGATTACTCGCTCACAGGACCCCCCTCTGTAATGGCTGAATTTGTGGATGTGCAGCTGAAGGTGTGGAATTTTTTTTTTTTATTTTATAATATCCATAGAACACCTAAAATGGATCAAGTAGCGTTATATGGGAAATTTCACAGCCCTAAGAGCAGGAGATGGTGCTGACACATTTGGGGCCCTTGTGTTTGCCTATTGTGATGTTGACCATTTCCTCTTGAACCAGGAGCATCGAACACCATCAGTGCCTTACCTCACAAATGCTCTACTGGATGAATGGGGCAAATTCCCACAAAATTCCCCCAAAAAACCCTCCAAAAGCTTTCCCAAAAGAGTGGAAGCTGTTATAGCCACAAAGAGGGGGGCCAACTTCATATTAATGTCTATGTATTTAGAATGCAATGTCATAAAAGCCCCTGTTGATGTAATGGTCAGGTGTCCCAATACTTTTGTCCCTATGGACTGAATCCTTGTAGTTTTGATACACCGTAACCACTTTTGATATCCTCAGGGAGAATTTTTCATCTTGAATAACCACACTACGCCTCCATTCTCCCCGTCCGCCCTGTCCCTGCCGGTGGATCACAATCTCATGGTTTACTTTGGAGTTTCTGATTACTTGTTCAACAGCGCTGGGTTTGTGTATCAGTCGGCTGGAAAGCTGTGCTTCACAATCACTGATGACATGGTATGTAGGGATATGAGGGTTGTTGGATTGTGGTTGGGTTCCATGATATATGGTATTTGTGTACTGATTTTATGATAAGGTCATCTTGCCACCCAAAACAATAATTATTACTGACTTGCTTAACACAATGAGCACACTTTCTAGTTTAGTCTTAATTCTCTTAATTGTATTTCTGTACTCACTACTTGTGAAACACCAGCTTGGTGCCATCAAAGACTTCAGACTACAGGTTTATGGCACACAAATACCCATTATGTAGGTTCCTGCATTAAATTACACCTGCAACAAAAAGAACATCAGATATGACACCAACCTCTAAATAAAACATCTTCATCTATACTTGTAATGACATGGAATTTTGCTTGCCGCAAAGATACAAAATAATGTCTATAAATAATCACAAGAATATACTGATATTGTCGTTAATTTTATTTCCAACAAAATAAAGCTATAGCTTTTCCCATTTTAGGTCCCAAAGGACTTTAACATCCGTCTGAACACTTCATCTTTTGGCACCTTGATACCCCAGGTGAGCGATAGTCGTTGGACTGGCATGGCGCAAATCAAATGTGTAGCCTTTCAGTATATTTATTCTTCTTTTCAACTTATTTACAGATATCCAAGATGTACCCGAACATGCTTATGAAGCTTAAGGTTCTAACTACTTCTGCTCCATTCTTGACCATACAGCCTGGAAATTTGACCATCTCACCGGTGGCTGATATCCAAGCCTTCGCTATTCTACCCAACTCCTCGCTGGCGCCTCTGTTTGTCCTCAGTGTGGTGGGTACTAGACTTCCAGCTTGTCCGTGATTTGCCCTTCCACTGGGATGCATTGTTTATAACTCAACATTAATTGCCTCTTTTAAGTAGTCCTTAAAGCCAATACATCGATCTTTTATACCGGACCCATCCAAAATATATCTCGATCCTCCTGGTCCCCATCGTTAATAAATGGGTTAAGTCACCAAACTACTTGATCGCCACCAATCGCTTCATTTCCATGTTTCTCTTCCAAGTTGGTTAATGTTGGTGTAACTTCTCTGCAGACAACCACTGCTGTGGCGAAAGTTGGGGTGAGCACAGGCAGGATCGTGGGTAATTTGGACCTCAGCAGGTAAGCAAATGGCATGCACATGTGTAAGCAACTATCGCTTCCAGAGATGGATTAACATTGTAGGTGCCCTGCGTAGACCGTTGACCTCTGTTGCCACCCACACCTAAAAATCAAAAATAAAGTGAAATAGAATATTAATAGCCATAACTATAGGGAAAGCTATAAAATGGGGCAGGAATGGGGAGGCATGGGGTAGATAAAAATGAGGGGGCATAAGAGCTGCCACTAAGCCGTTCTTCTTTTGTCTGCAGTCCACTTACGACCTGCCTTTCAAACACATGTCTAGTCTACCTAACGCGAAATTACACGCTGATTATCCTAATGGCCATCAATAATGCATTACCGTATTATCTTTAAGTGATTATGTTAAATGTTTTAACATAAATGAGAGTGATGAGGAGGGATGAGGTCAAGATTTAAATTCCAGGTGTCCCTACACAGAAATACGAGCTCATCCAGTGTATGATGGAGATATAATACCGGTGTTACAGGCCTCAGTAGAAGTTAAGGTTAATGACTATTACAGTATCTGCAGCTGAAAGGGAGGGCAGAGTAGAAGAAAGGGTTACAGTATCTGCAGCTACACCCGCCGCCACTAAAAAGGTAAATAAGATAAAGAGAACCTCAGATTCTCCTGCACCAGAGTCTGTAGAAAAAACTAATGAGCAGTAAAATGGAGAGTTTAAAATTACAAATACTGTACAAAGACAATTTTTATACTGGACTTCTTGACACACAAGCAGACATTTCATTAGTACAACCAAATATTTTACAGGAAGAAATGTTACATTATGTTTCTGTACAAACTTTAGAAGGAGAAGGGTCATACCCATCTTTTTATACAAATTTAAAGATAAATGAAAAATGTGTTTCTTTAGAATTGGTTGAACATCCTAATTTAGATACACAGTTTCTTATTGCTTTTAAAGATGTAGCTCATTTTATTCAGATAACTCAGAGTACAGAAACAAAAATACCTGATTTAACAATTAAAGTAGATGTTGGATTTCTTATAGAACAACAAATAGCTCAATCTATTGTAGAGAATAAAGATAAATTGGCTTTATGTCTTTGTGATCAAAGACTGACTGGTATGTTTATTTTTATTTTTTTATGCATATAAGTTTTAACAGGCATTCTATGTTATACTCTGTTTTAATTTTGGATTCCTGTAATTTTTATTATTTTTCAATAAATAATTACTATGATGAATTCTCAGTCCTTTCTTATAATTGTGCTCACGATTTCATCTATTGAATGTGAGACCTATCCACATGTATAAAATTGAAATTTGGTAACTTATCACTTAGGGTGGAGAATAACCTCTTTTTAAGACATTACATGGGAGGAAAGGTGTGAACCCATCACACCGGAAATACTGGAAGTGTTCATTAAATTCATAAAAATTTCTGCTTCCGCTAGGATTCAGATGGACCTGAAGCATTCTGATGTGGGCACTTTCTCAGTAAGTAAAAAGGCACTGGCATGGAAAATAATCATGTTTGTATGTTTGTGCTGTGTTTAAAATACACTCCAATGTTGTGTTTGATAACAGTGTATGTATATATATATATATATATATATATATTTATACACACCCTGCCAGCAATGTTATAGTAATTAAATAGTAATATCATGTACCTTTTTGTTTTGTTGTACTAGGTAACAATTTTAAACGTGGCGGTGAACTATTATCTCTCACACATTATCCTTCCCCAAGTTAACGGTATGTAAACCATCGTTCAAGAAATGCTCTTAATCGCTAGGCTTTTTGTTTGGTTTATGGGGTGCGTGCTCGCTACTGATGTGTTGACATGTGGGTGCAGGTGTGCTACGTGGAGAATATATTTATATGTGTGAAAGCCTATTTCTCTTGCCCCCAGCTATCCTGAACAAAGGATACCCGTTGCCACTGCTGGATCACGTACAGCTCACGGATGTCATCCTACGGCCCAGCGAGGTCAGTTGACGTTCTTCTGTCCACCGCGAGGACCCTCCTTACATTTGAACATGCTTTGTTACGTATTAATACTCCATTCTCCTGTGGTCTTTCTACTTCTGATGGGTTTGGTATAATAATAATCAATGTTTTATCTTCTCTTTCAGCACTTCTTACTTTTCGGTGCCAATGTCCACTATGGATAAATATGGCAGAGAAGAACCAACCATGGGCGTCCCTAGAAATATTTCCAGCGTAAGAGGCAAAATATTAGCCATATCTAAGGGTTAGGGGAATGTCATTATCATTGAATTTTCAGGTGGGTCAAGTGCCCTCTTTTGCCCAAATCACGAACGCCAATGGAACTATAAATATGGACCTGATATGGAGTGGCCTTCTGTTGAGGATCTGCTGAGAAGGTCTTATCTTCAGCTTGACTTGGTTTTACTTTCACTCACAAAAATGAAGGTCTTCATAGCGAAAATGGATTCTGTAGTCAAACGCCACATACATACTGTCCCAACTTGGTCTGAAGAGCTTTGTATGGAAACCAATATGTCGTCCTCGTTGAATGTTACTACTTACATAGCTACCATATATATAGATTTAGAAGTCTCTGCCGTAGGCATTAGGAGATATTGAAAGTCATTACGTTGTATTTTTTTTATTGTTAAAGCATTAAATCAATGACTGGAAAATTATGTCTTTAAGTAATTATCAGAATGTATTTTCCCTATGAGTTTGGAATACAACGTTTTCCTCTTGTAGCTGGCTTCATACGTGGAATGGCGTTTAAATATGTTAAAGGGACAGGGTGAATTTAAATAACTACACTTAGAGACAATGGAATCAATGGATCAATATATTTTCAGTCCTTTTCCTTAGTCTTTGTGGTATGGAAAACCAGACTCACAACTCTCCGGCTCCGAGAAAGAAGCAACCAACACAGGGTTGTCCGTAGGCCCTTGGTCAAACCCGGAGACCAAGGGTCTACGGGCAACCGGATTACATGGTAAATAGTTTAAATTTAAATTTAAATACCAACAACAATAAAACATACACACATTAAAAAAACTGCATTTGGCCGGGTTTTTATGGCCAAAGTAGGGACTTCAACGCTAGGAATCCCTGGAACAATATGTTATTTTCTCTGGTATATTAAGCTAGAAGGTTTAACTTTGCGTATTTTAGTATGGTTGTCTGGGTATGTAAGCGTGTGTATGTAAGTATGTTAGGGTAAGTTAGTGTGTGAACATGCATCTTTGGGTATGTTACTAAAAGTGTGTAAAATCTTGTATCTTTCGTAACATCAGCCCTTTAATAGTCCATAACAAAACTTCTGTTGTAGTGACTCTTAACTGTGGCAACCAGATGGTCCTAAGAGTGGCCCTTTTGAAAACCATGACTGGTTTGCAGATAAAGTTATTCTGGATTAAGTCACTTAACCAGGGATTTCAACTTTGATATAGAAGCGAAAAAGGCACCAGTTGTGTTGCTCAGATATTATATTAGTATAAAACTTGTCCCATACTTTGAGAACTGAGGAATGGGATCGTCCGAGTTTATCGATAGTGGCCCACTCAGAACTAGCTTCTCGAGCAGTGGAAAGATCATCGTATGCTGCTACAGGGACTGCGCATGTATGTGTGTGTATAGGGGAAGGCAACGGTCAAGGGATCTGAATGATGAAGACGCTAGCTAGATATTGGGAAAGGGGATGCAATGATTAGCCGAGGATTAAAAACAGGTGCTACTCAGACCAGACTTCTTCTGAGGAGATCCTGAAACTGCTAAGGACGATGGGAAGAGAGACATGGAACCCCCGATGTGACTCATATAATAAGGGTTTTTCTATGAAGGGCACAAATACTTTGCAGGCTAGCAGGCCGGCCGTCTTCACGATACAACCTCACCAGTATACGTTGACAGATCCGCCAGTAGAACGGGTGCCCAAAACCCACCGCTCCATTTCAAAGCAAAACGCGTTAAGATGCTATGTTTTTCCCGTATGAGTTTGGGTCACTGGCACTAAATCACTTACCGGTGGAGTGTGAGACTTGGACTTGTTTGGTTTGATTTAGTCTATGAAGGTTCCAATATACCTTTAAGTAATATCCAAAAGAATATTAATATATAATCTAATGACCATCTCAACAAATGTGTTATTTACGCAGGAAAACAGCAAATGTGGATATTAAAAGTACATTTGACATTTTTTCAATTAACTTGCTTTGATCTGCAAAATGTTCTTAGGAGTAATTAAGGATTATAATGGAGATGCATTAGAGTATGTGTCAAGAATTCACCACAAAGGTTGGACCAATTTGTGAATTCCCATTAATCACGCTGAAGAACAGTTGTTCATCTTCTTAATTATTGTATTATTATAGTTTTACTTATCATTTTTTTTTTTAGGAAGAAGAAACTTTGCTTTACCCTCGTCTGCCAATTATGCAGTGATCAGAAACCAGGGCATCAAACCCCTTACACATACATTGTCTTCTCAAGTTTATCTATCACTGGTCTCTTCATTAGAAACTTTAAGGTCAACATAATGTGTTTCTTTTGAGAGATGGAGCCACTAACTAAAATTAAGAGGTATCAGTGTAAATAATTTGTAGGAATGAAAATAAAATATTAAACACAAATTATTTCCATTAACTTGTTTTTCCTCAATAAGAGGCAATGCGCTTAGAAATAATGGGGGGATAAATAGGAGTGTTCTTCTCTTCTGGACCACAGATGGTAAAAGAATATGTTGGTTTCGCATATAACTTCGGCTTAAGAAGAACTTCAACAGCACCTGCAGATACAGGTAGGACCTTTTCAGTAAAGTATCTTATTTGTAAATGCATTTGAATAATTCCAGGTATCTTTCTTAATAAATCCATCCTGAGATTCTTCAGATATTAAGCATTAATAGTCTATAAAGCATTTATTCAACTTACTCTTTGCTTGGATGTTTAATTTCAATCAATTTTCTACTTAAATAGTCTGAAGAATTAGTAGATGGGCACTTGTTTCGATTACAGATATTGTGTAGGTTGCTATCAGGATTAACAGTAGATTTACGTGTTGTCAGAATGTTGATACCAGAACCAGCCCTTGGCATTAAATGTTCTGCTTGAATTGATGATAACATCCACTATACCGTACATTCATGTCAAATTCTTTACATATTAAACAATTGTGTCCCATCCTATTGATACCAGAATCATTATTTGTGTAATCTTATGTCATTGTGTATTCTATGAAAGAGTTATGGACTTTGGGGACCTTTGGATGCCATGTCTCTATGTGTGTGTGTATATTGAGAAGTAACAGTGCTGTGGATCGTTGCGTTCGAAAGAAAAGTTGCCTCATAGTTGGGTGTACAAGGAATGTAAAAATACTGAATGTTGAGGCTGCCCTACCTCTAAAAGCTGTAATCTGTATTGCTTTTTGCCGTCTCCTTGTGCACTCGTAATAAACTTCAACCCTGATCACTCACCAAACTCTCTGCAGCTTTGTATTCTGCAACAACATTTGGTGGTACCGGTGGGATTCCAACATATCGGGGCTTGGACCCAGTATAAGGCGGCCGCTTCCAAGGTGCAGGCTAAACAAAAAGGTAAGGAACCTGAGCGTTCTTGTGTAAGATATTCTTGCGTGTATTGGGTTTGAACATCTCAAGGGATGTAATTATTAACGGTTTACCTCAAACGGTAAAATAATTTTGGTATAAATAACCTTGGTACGGCTTCTCAGAAGCAAGAACACAATCAGTAGCTTCAAAGGTTTAGGTAACAACCTTGGAATATTATAAACGAGACTTTATTTATTCTTTATTTTTATGATTATACGTTTTCTAATTTGCTTTTTCTGGATTTTTTGTGTTCTGTGCAGTTTGTCTTCTATTTAAATTCTGTCTTGATATAAACTCAGTCAAACTGTCAATTTTCAAGGGTTTTACTCAATTATTCGATCACCTTTAATGGGATTTAATTGCCGCCTTAACTATTTACCGGCTCCTGTCGGTGGCTAAACCTGTTTGGCATCGTAAGTTCTTCATAATAAGTAGCTGCACTGGAAGTGGGCTTGGCTGGCACAGGAAGTGGGCAAGGCTAGCACAGGAAGTGAACATGACCAGGGCGTGGCCTGCTACCTTTCTCATGGGAAGAGCAACTTTGCTGTGCTTGGCGTCAGAGTGTCAACTGTGAAAAAAGGTATTTTACAATTTCTTCTGTTTTTGCTTATTTGTAACAAAGCCAACATGAGTAAACACAAAATACAGCTTTTCATTTATTAAAGTAAAGAATTAATCAAAACCCATATAACCCATGTAAAAAGTGAGTGCCCCCTAAACCTATTAACTGGGTCACCCTCGGAGGCAACAACTGGCAATGAGGCTTTTACTAGAACATAAAAATGACATTACATACCATGTTTACCGCCGCCATTTTCGTTTGTTCGTTATTCTGTTTCAACAACCAAAACGCAACATTTGGAGTGTTTTCGAGCAAAAACGTCCTTTTTAAGGTCATGCCACAGCACCCCAATCGGATTCATGTCGGGAATTATAGTAGGCTACTCAGAAACCTTCAGTTTGTTTCTTTTGAGCCATTCAGAGGTGGACTTGCTCGTGTGCTTCAGGTCATCGTCCTGCTGCATGACCCAACTGCGCTTGAGCTTTAGGTGTTGAACTAAAAAAAATCTCAGGATTTTCTAGTAGAGAGCAGAATGGTTTCTTAATAATGTCGCTACCTTAATTTTTAATTAAAAAATATGATATCCCAGGTTCCTGTAGACATGGACTCTAATAACGCTAAAAATTCAATTGAAAAGGAGGTCTTTTGAAGACAGGAACCACAAAGAACATAAAAATAGAAAAATCACATACCACCCACATGTTCTTATTTAGAAGTAACAGTCCCTCTTTTTGCCAAGGCTACTCCCAGCCCAATACTCCTCCAACCCCATATGCTATCTGGGACTTGCCCTGCCTTTACTGACAGCTGACCCCACCCATTACATTATTAACACCACCCCTTATGCAGCTAACCACACCCATGTGAATGACTAGCCATGTCCCGTGTGAAGCCACCTCCCCAGAAGTGGAAGAGCGCCAGTCTGCAGGGCCGAGATCTGTCTCTATTTCTAATATTTTTTCCCGTTCTTTCAGGTTTCAGCCATGAGAACGGAGAATGTGGCCGTCCAATATGCCAGCTTTATATTACACATCCTCACCTGTGTCATCGGGGTGCTGGGTAACGCCACTGTTATCTATGTTTACGGTTTTATAATGAAAACAAATAAGTCTAAAATCTGGTTTCTGAACCTGGCCGTAGCGGATTTCGTCTTCGTCCTGTGCCTGCCGCTGAATGCCGTGGCAATATTTACGAGCAACTGGCCTTTCGGGCCCCACGTGTGTAAACTGTATCACTTCCTTTCTATATGTAACATGTATGTCAGTATATTCACAATTACCGCCTTAACTATTGACCGGCTCCTGTCGGTGGCCAAACCCATCTGGCATCATAAGTTCTTCTCCCGGCGGTTCTCTTACTGGATCTGTGCCTTCATTTGGGTGTTAACGGTACTGGCCAGCCTTCCGACATTATTTTTTAGTGTTGAATACAAGACAGCTGAACACACGGAATGTAGACTGTTTGATATTGAACATATTAATAATGAGGTCAATAAGGACCAAACACTTGATGACTACAGTTACTTTCCAGAAAATTCCTGGATTTATTACGAAAACCAAACAGAAATAACCAGTAACCAATCACTGAGCCCCTTTGGTTGGCCAGACAATTTTTTCAGTGGACCGTGGATGCCAGAGACAAACCTAACAGAACCGGTTATTAACCAAACTTCAAGGGGACATGAAGAAAACACTTTTGCAAGAGGTATGGCGTATTTTCCAGTTCCTGTTGCTATTCCGGAATGCATTGGCAATGTCTGTAGTACTAACATGACCCCCGATGAATGGAATAGAATGATGCATATAAGAGAGAGTATTATCTTACCTCTTTTAGTCATCTGTTACATTATCCCTCTCTGCACAATCCTGATTTCCAATGTAATAATTGTCTATCGGGTTACAAAATCCCAAAAAGAAAAGTCTTCTAGACTGTATCAGATTACAGTGACAGTGGTGGTGGTCTACTTCCTAACGTGGACACCACTGGTTGTTGGGCAACTCACGTTACTGGCGTGTGCTCGAAGTATGGACTTTGACCTAATGAAAAAAGTCTATATGATTATGCCTTTACTATACAGCATTGGCTATACTAATAGCTGCTTAAACCCTATTATATATGCGCTGGTTGGCAAACAGGTTAGGAGAGCACTTAGAGAATTTGTTAGCTCCTTACAACAGAGCTTTTCCTGGGGTTCCCCCAATAACCAGTAAAGTTTCAAGTGGCTCAAAATAAAATATTGGACTTATTCATGAGATTCTGATTTTTTAGGCATTACCATTGAAAAATATCATGTTTCTGTTCTGTAGGCCTAAGACTTCTTGTGACTTATTGTGATTCATGTGAACTTCACAGCTGTATTCGGATGTATTACTGTAATAAACCTGCTTGCTTACCAGATAGTGGGTCATTGTCTACTTAACCTCAGAGAAAAACACTGAAGTGGGGGTAAGAAACAGTTTGTTGTACTCATATCGATTGCATGGAGCTGATCAATAAAGGTCATGATTTTTGCAATGGGTACCGGCACGTTGACTATAAAATAAAAACTCAACACCAAATCTGCAATATGGAATGGCTACAGTACACAATGTACTATAAATAATATTCATAAATAATACAACCTAAATGATATAATATAACATATATAAAACATAATCATCCAAAAGGCTGTCAGTCCACCATACTCAGAACTGACGCTAGCCAAGGACAGAACTAGAGGGCCATATGCACCCAAACCAATGGTGCCTCTAATTTTTGCAGAAGTCTTATGTTGTGCAACTTTTTTCCTGTTACAAACGTATCTGCACACTGAATGCTTGGGCAAATGAAATTGTTTCAAGATAACTCTCACACAACTTTTTCCTCATGGCTAAGAAAACTCACCACCCACAGAGTCCCTTCACCCCTTCCTTCACAGGGCTCTCTAACATCAAGTAATACTTAATTACATTAAGCAAAAGTACAAATCTCAGGGGTTCTGTGGAGCTTCTCCTACTGGGAGGCTGTTCCACAAATCCACCACCTCCTCGGTAAAGTAAATCTTTCTTATATTAAGACTTTATTACATTAGATTAACGTACACATCTCAGGGGAAGCATAATTAATATGCACATTACAATTAACCATTTCAGTGTCTGTGATGAAAGCTGTGGATTAATTTACCTATAGAGACAAGTAAGGATTACATTATAGTGTAGGGCATCCTCTACTGCAAGCACTATGTGTGTCCACTACACACACCACTACACACCACTCTCCTTTCTCCTAATGTTTTTCTTGGCAGCAGCACACTATCTCAGATGCTGACCTCCCCTTTCTTGACTCCCTGTCAATATGTGCTCTGCATCTGTCCAGAGAGATCAGAGGAGACCAGAGAACGCTCTATTGAACAGAAAATGTAAGTTGCAGTTTTCCTCCAAAACATGTGATGTGATGACCATAGAAAAAGGTTACACTTTCACAAGACAGACATGGTTTACTGCAATTAATTTCATTTTACAGATATAGTTGTTGGAAAAATTATAGATTATAATAATAGTAATTAATGATAGTAATATATGGAGAGGGGATGAGCGCTGGACTAATGAAAGATACCTGTACGATTAAAGAGCAAATGTATATATAATTTAGCGTATTCTAGAGCTTATAGAATTAATCACATAGGAATGCTTCCTCACTTAAAAATGCTTGAACTGTATTATCTTAACAAGACTGTTTTTGAAACATCTGCATCAGGGACTCCACTGATAATCATGGTAAAGCGTATTATAATTTCAGTTCTGCTCTTTGGCTACTCTATACAACTGTGCGTTATCTTATTTTCCAATGTAATAATTGTCTTGTATGCTAGAAAATCTCACGCGGAGGAGAAACTCTTCTGAATTATAATGACTAAGGTCTTGGTTTACTTCCTAACTTGGACACCATTAACTTTAGCGGAGATTGTCATGTTAGTAGCTGCTCGGAATGTGAAGCCTGACCTGATAGACCAAGTTTATACTATTTTGCCAGTTCCTTACAAGCTTTGCCTATAGTAACATCTGCCTTTAAACCGTATTTTATATATATGTGTTTGTTGGCAAACAGGTGAGAGAGGGACTCAAAAAGGTTATTAGGTACAGTTTCACGGACAGTTACCTAAGTGTGTCTCAACACCTCAGCAATCAGCGAGATATTTTGGTGTAGCCTGGCAAGTCTGACCGAATGGTTCAGTGATATATTGAGAAATAAACCTTATCTATAAGGTCCATGCAGAGCAGCTCGACCCAATACATTCTACCATTCACTAAAAAGAACTGCATATAAAGTATTGATTCAAATTGCTCTGTGTTTGGATGTTTAATTTCAATCAAGTTTCTACTTAAATAGTCTAAATAATTATTAGATGAGCACTTGTTTCGATTATAGATATTGTGTAGGTTGCTATCAGTATTAACAGTAGATTTACGTGTTGTCAGAATGTTGATACCAGAACCAGCCCTTGGCATTAAATGTTCTGTTTGATGATAGCATCCGCTATCATGTACATTCATGTCAAATTCTACATATTAAAGAATTGTGTCCCATTCTATTGATACCTGAACCATTATTTGTGTAATCTTATGTCATTGTGTATTCTATGAAAGAGTTATGGACTGTGGGGACCTGAATGTGTATATATTTATATATGTATGTGACACTAGATGAAAGAAGAACTAACATTGTGGTGCTATAACTAATGTATAATTACTGTTTAATTACATGCCTATGTGCATGGCTAGCCGTGTCCCGTGTAAAGCTACCTTCCTAGAAGAGGAAAAGCTCCAGATAGACATATTCCAGTCTGCAGGGCCAAGATCTGTCTCTATTTCTAATTTTTTTCCTGTTCTTTCAGGTTTCAACCATGAGAACGGAGAATGTGGCCGTCCAATACGCCAGCTTTATATTACACATCCTCACCTGTGTCATCGGGGTGCTGGGCAACGCCGCTGTTATCTATGTTTATGGTTTTATAATGAAAAAAAATAAATCTAAAATCTGGTTTCTGAACCTGGCCGTAGCGGATTTCGTCTTCGTCCTGTGCCTGCCGCTGAATGCCGTAGCAATATTTACGAGCAACTGGCCTTTCGGGCCCCACGTGTGTAAACTGTATCACTTCCTTTCTACATGTAACATGTTTGTCAGTATATTCACAATTACCGCCTTAACTATCGACCGGCTCCTGTCGGTGGCCAAACCCATCTGGCATCATAGGTTCTTCTCCCGGCGGTTCTCTTACTGGATCTGTGCCTTCATTTGGGTGTTAACGGTACTGGCCAGCCTTCCGACATTATTTTTTAGTGTCGAATACAAGATGGCTGAACAAACGGAATGTAGACTGTTTGATATTGGACATATTAATGATGAGGTCAATATGGATCAAACACTTAGCGCTGCAGATGATAGTACGTTTCCTGAAAATCTCTGGATTTTTGATGAAAACCAAACAGAAATAAACAGTAGCCAATCATTGAGTCCGGTTGGTGGGCCCAACTATTTTTTCAGTGGACCGTGGATGCCAGAGACAAACCTAACAGAACTGGATATGAACCAAACCTCAAGGGTTTTGGACATGAACGGAACAATACCTGACTTACGTCTACTGCCTCTTGCTGTTATTCCAGAATGCTTCGACGGTGGCTGTTTTACTAATGTGACCCACACGTTGTGGAATAGAATGGTGCATATAACAGAGAGTATTATCTTACCTCTTTTAGCCATCGGTTACATTATTCCTCTCTGCACAATCCTGATTTCCAATGTAATAATTATCTTGCAGGTTAGAAAATCCCAAAGAGAAAAGTCTCCTAGACTGTATCAGATTACAGTGACAGTGGTGGTGGTCTACTTCCTAACGTGGACACCGCTGGTTGTAGGACAGCTCACGTTACTGGCGTGTGCTCGAAGTATGGACTTTGACCTAATGAAAAAAGTCTATATGATTATGCCTTTACTATACAGCATTGCCTATACTAATAGCTGCTTAAACCCTATTATATATGCGCTGGTTGGTAAACAGGTTAGGAGAGCACTTAGAGAATTTGTTAGCTCCGTACGACAGAGCTCTTCCAGAAGTTCCCACAACAACCGAAGCAGTAAAGTTTCAAGCGGCTCAAAATGAAATATTGGACTTATTCATGAGATTCTGATTTTTTAGGCATTACCATTGAAAAATATCATGTTTCTCTTCTGTAGGCCTGAGACTTCTTGTGACTTATTGTGATTCATGTGAACTTCACAGCTGTATTCGGATATATTACTGTAATAAACCTGCTTGCTTACCGGATAGTGGGTCATTGTCTACTTAACCTCAGAGAAAAACACCGAACTGGGGGTAAGAAACAGTTTGTTGTACTCATATCGATTGCATGGAGCTGATCAATAAAGGTCATGATTTTTGCAATGGGTACCGGCACGTTGACTATAAAATAAAAACTCAACACCAAATCTGCAATATGGAATGGCTACAGTACACAATGTACTATAAATAATATTTATGAATAACATAAATAATATAACCTAAATAATATAATATAACATATATAAAACATAATCATCCAAAAGGCTGTCAGTCCACCATACTCAGAACTGATGCTAGCCAAGGACAGAACTAGAGGGCCATATGCACCCAAACCAATGGTGCCTCTAATTTTTGCAGAAGTCTTATGTTGTGCAACTTTTTTCCTGTTACAAACTTATCTGCACACTGAATGCTTGGGCAAATGAAATTGTTTCAAGATAACTCTCACACAACTTTTTCCTTATGGCTAAGAAAACTCATTACCCACAGAGTCCCTTCATCCCTCCCTTCACTAGGCTACAACTCTCCTTTCCTCTCCCATTTAGTTCAGCTATAAATCAAATAAACAAAAGGGAAACACAGCATTGCAGGTATAGATCAACTGGTTAAGACATAGAAACATACTTTTTCTGGGGTTAGGCAGGTTTAAACAAGAAATGATTAGCATTTTTGCAGCGTTCCCAGAAATTGTAGTTAGCAGCATTCAGTGTCCAATAAATCTAAGAGGTGCTGCTTATTTAGTATTAGCAGATGCAAACTCCCCAGGAAAAAATCTACTGAAAGAACCCCCTACCTCACTATCTCAGATACTGTCCTCCCCTTTCTTGACTCCCTGTCAATATGTGCTCTGCATCTGTTCAGAGAGATCAGAGGAGACCAGAAAACGTTCTATTGAACAGAAAATGTTGCGGTTTTCTTCCAAAACATCTGATGTGATGACCATAGAAAAAGGTTAGAATTTCACAAAACAGACATGGTTTACTGCAATTAATTTCATTTTACAGATACAGTCTTTGGAAAAATTATAGATTATAATAATAGTAATTAATGAAAGTAAAATATGGCGAGGAGATGAGCGCTGGACTAATGAAAGATACCTGTACGATTAAACAGCAAATGTATAAATCATTTAGCGTTTTGTAGAGCTTATAAAATTAATCATATAGGAGGATCAAACACTAAGCGGTACTGATGATTACAGTTACTTACTAGAAGATTCCTGGATTTTTGACGTAAACCAAGCAGAAATAACTAGTAACCACTGGTCACTGAGCCCTGTTGGCGGACCAAACTATTTTTTCAGTGGACTTTGAATGCCAGAGACAAACCTAACAGAACCAGATATTAACCAAACCTCAAGGGGACTTGATGGAAACACTACAGGGGTTTTGGACATGAAAAAGACAATGTTTGGCAGTCCTAGACGCCCACAAAATACCTTTACGGAAATTCCATTTACATTAAACAAACACTTTCACAATGAACTTTTGACTGACAAGAACCTTGATGTATGGAATAGATTTATGCATATAACAGAGAGTATTATCTTATCTCTCAGAAGTTAAAGGCCGTGCGGGCGACTCTATTGGTCGCCTGCAGGGGCCTCCTCAGGCATCGACCATTAACCCCTTCAATGCTGCCTAGAAAAGATAGGCTAGATGGGGAAGGGACCAGGGAGATTAGTAAAGGAAGACGAACACAAAGATTCTTCTTGGTGTGTGTCTTTGTATACGTTTTGCCGCCGCCATGTTTGTATGTTCAGTATTCAGGCTGAACAACGAAAACGCATCCTTCATGTACAAATGCACAAGTCTATTTGTTATCATTACATGTGATTTATATCGAGCCAGTAGTTTACGTGGCTATAACAATGAAGGGAAAATATAAAATTATTTTGTAAATTATTATTTATTGATTTATATAGCACCATCATATTGCGAATTGGTAAACGGGATATAATACAGAAACAAAAGGAGTTTATAATCCAGAAGATAACCATAATATGAAAAAACACGAAACATAGTGGTGCATGGGGGAGAAGAAGGACATCTTATGATCTTAGAGTCTGTTAAGAGGTTAAGGGGAATTGTGAAATAAGCCAAGGGAATGGTCGGGTAAGGATGATTTGATGTGTTCGTCAATGAGAAAAGTGCCCTTGAGTCTCGTGTAAAAATGGCTCCAGAGACCAGTGGGCTGGACAGGTTTTGAGCATGCCAGGACTCCTCTCTTCCACTTTGACCGTATCCCCTTCTGACATTCTAACTCCACGGTGGGAAAATCAGGAATGCCCTTGGAAAAGAATATAGATAGAAAACCTTCCTGTGACCGTGTCTCCTTTGGCTGAACTACATGTTGATCCCGGCTCGGATTAGCCATTTGGCACACCGGCCGTACGATGGCCGCCATTGCCACACACTTCCCTTTTATGCTGCTCCAGATGCATATCTGGTGTTGTAATGTGTGGCCAGCGGCTGGATATGCTCACCGGCTCATTGGTAAGCTGAACTTATGCCATCAGGTAGCCGCTGGCCATCACTGCCAGTCCGACACTGTGTTTATAAATTAAAATTATGATTATGCGCAGAAGTCAATGGCCTGGAAATAGCTTAATATCCCAATGTAAATGTCACATCACTTAGTAAAGGGGCTACAGTAAGTGCTTATAGCAAAAACTAAGCATTAAAAATGAATAAACTCATCTTTCTTTTTTCTCTGTTAAGTGTCAATCTTCCCAAGTAATGCTTGTTAACTACAGGAAACGCTTATTAGATACAAGAATAAATGGCGATTTCTGAGTTATTCCATTAACCTCTCATCTCTAGGGATATAATTCACACTAATTAATTGAGGTGAAAGCGGATAAGTAGGAGAACATCTTGAACCAGGACCTCAGATGGTAGAAGAATTTTGTAAGCTTTGGTACGACTTCTCAGACGCAAGAACATCGTCAGTAGCTTCAAAGACTTAGGTAAGACATTTAGGATATGATACTAATTTGACATTTTCAGGATCTGTAATTAAGTCTTTATTTATACGATTCGAATTTGCTAAGTTGTCAAGCTGTCAATTTTCAATGGTGTAGTTTAATAAAATTAATTGTCCGGTGGAGAATTTTTAGAATGCCATTCATTATGATAATTAGTTACCTTTAATTTATTTTAATTTTAACTGTAGACTTAAAAGGTTTTCAGGGGAAAGAATCAAGCCCTGTAATCATTACAAAATTTGTATCAGACAAAAATAAATAAAATGTAATTAAATTAAAATAAATATATATATATTCAATATACAACTACATTTCAGCTGAAAATACTATACACAGATAATATTATCTCAAACTTGTGTCTAGACATAAAAAATAAGGTTAATTGTTAAAGAGTGTTAAACATGATATTTTGGAGTAATTAACTGGAATGGAGATAACTTTTATTTTTACGTATTGGAAATAAATATACCGTATTTGCTCGATTATAAGACGACCGTGATTATAAGACGACCCCCAAGATCTGAATATTAATTTAGGAAAAAAAGAAAAAGCCTCAACTATTAAGACGATCCCCTATAGGAAAAAAAGTCTTTACCAGTAAAGTTAATTCATGTAAACTATGTAAAACTTTTTTTTTAATATAAAGCTATTGATTGAAAAGAAACAAATATTTTTCTTGTTTTTAATTCCTTTTATTTTCCAACCTGCCCCCACTTATGCACATCTGCCCCCAGGCTTGTCACTCTGCCCCAGAAATGCCTTACACCCCCTATATGCCACTGTGCCCCATGATATGCCTTTTGACCCTCTATGTGCCACTCTGCCTTCAGAATTGCCTTATACCCCTATATGCCACTCTGGCATTTAGGGGGTTAAAAGGCATAGTATGGGGCAGAGTGGCATATAGGGAGGTATAAGGCATTTCGGGAGGCAGAGTGGTGTATAGAGGGTTAAAAGGCATTTCTGGAGGCAGAGTGGCATTAAGGGGGTTGAAAGGCATATCATAGAGCACTCTGCCTACAGAAATGCCTTATGCCCCCCATTTTAACACCCCCCCAAAAAAAAACTTACCGGTGCTTCTGCTGCAGCCGGAAGGAGGTGCGGTTAGCCGGTTCCCCAGCTGTCAGAGAGAATTCCCCAAGCGGCACCAGAAGATCTGCAGTTCAGGTAAGGTGGGGGAGTAAATGAATGAATATATGTGTGTGATAGCACGGATCCGTGTGTAGGGGGCACAGGGAGGGGGCACAGGGAGGCTGAAAGTGATGTGCATGTACTGGCTGCCTGAGCATGATAGGAGTACGATTGCTAACAATTGCTAGCAGCTAACATCAATCACACTCATATCATGCCCAGGCAGCCAGTGCAATAACTTTATGTTATATAGTCTTATACATGGGAGCGTCTTATACTTGGGGAAATACGGTATTAATAATAATATTAATCGAAATGTAGGATTGTATAGATGTTAGCTCCCTTTTAAAACTCCTTATATAAAACCAGGATATGATTATATCCCAGGTGCCTCTAGACACAGATTTCCTCAATGCTCAAAATAATTACATTGAATAGAAAGCATTTAGAAGAAACACAGAAGCAGGAACTATAAAAAAAATAAGAATGGAATGATTACATACTTTCCAAGTTTCCCTGTTTAGAAAGGCTAGTCCCTTTTTTCTCCTCTGATGGCCCTCTTTTCTAGGAGAATGTTTGCTGGGTATGAGGGCTCTACAGCCATAAAAGTAACAATAATGTGTTTACCAACAAATCTGGAGACAAAATCCAGTAGGTCTCAGTAAAGCCCCACCCCCAGGTCACACCATAGCCACGCCCCCTAAAAGTTCCTCTCTTGTACTATTGGAATGTATGTGAACATGCTCTGAAATAGGTGGGTGGGGCTAAGTATAAACCACTCCCCTTTGTGATAGATCGGTCTCTATTTCTAATTTTTTTCCTGTTCTTTCAGGTTTCAGCCATGAGAACGGAGAATGTGGCCGTCCAATACGCCAGCTTTATATTACACATCCTCACCTGTGTCATCGGGGTGCTGGGTAACGCCACTGTTATGTATGTATGTGGTTTTATAATGAAAAAAAATAAGTCTAAAATCTGGTTTCTGAACCTGGCCGTAGCAGATTTCGTCTTCGTCCTGTGCCTGCCGCTGAATGCCGTGGCAATATTTACGAGCAACTGGCCTTTCGGGCCCCACGTGTGTAAACTGTATCACTTCCTTTCTATATGTAACACGTATGTCAGTATATTCACAATTACCGCCTTAACTATCGACCGGCTCCTGTCGGTGGCCAAACCCATCTGGCATCATAAGTTCTTCTCCCAGCGGTTCTCTTACTGGATCTGTGCCTTCATTTGGGTGTTAACGGTACTGGCCAGCCTTCCGACATTATTTTTTAGTGTTGAATACAAGATGGCTGAACAAACGGAATGTAGACTGTTTGATATCGGACATATTAATAATGAGGTCAAAAAGGATGAAACACTTGATGACTACAGTTACTATCTAGAAAATTCCTGGATTTATGACGAAAACCAAACAGAAATAACCAGTAACCAATCACTGAGCCCCGTTGATGGGTCAAACTATTTTTTCAGTGGACCGTGGATGCCAGAGACAAACCTAACAGAACCGGATATTAACCAAACTTCAAGGGGATTTGTTGTAAACACTACAGGGGTTTGGCACGTGGGTGGCCTTTTTCCGGGAATTCCATTTGAAATTCCTAAATACTTTTTCCCTGCAATTTTGAACCTCTATGTATGGAATAGAATGGTGCATATAACAGAGAGTATTATCTTACCTCTTTTAGTCATCGGTTACATTATCCCTCTCTGCACAATCCTGATTTCCAATGTAATAATTATCTTCCGGGTTAGAAAATCCCAAAGACAAAAGTCTCCTAGACTGTATCAGATTACAGTGACGGTGGTGGTGGTCTACTTCCTAACGTGGACACCACTGGTTGTAGGACAGCTCACGTTACTGGCGTGTGCTCGAAGTATGGACTTTGACCTAATGAGAAAAGTCTATATGATTTTGCCTTTACTATACAGCATTGGCTATACTAATAGCTGCTTAAACCCTATTATATATGCGCTGGTTGGTAAACAGGTTAGGAGAGCACTTAGAGAATGTGTTAGCTCCTTACAACAGAGCTCTTCCAGGAGTTCCCCCAATAACCAGTAAAGTTTCAAGCGGCTCAAAATAAAATATTGGAATTATTTATTAGATTCTGATAGTTTTCATGACAATACCATTGAAAAATATCATGTTTCTGTTCTGTAGGCCTAAGAGTTATTGTGACTTATTGTGATTCATGTGAACTTCATTGTGACAGGGCCAGGCTAGCTGGCTCATATGTCCGTGTAAAGTTTAGCCGGGTCATGGAGCACTTTTGTGTCCAGTTGGGTATCCCGTGACCCGGTAATATTTTATGTTGTGTTTATTGTGTAACCGGCCCAGAGACTGAATGTGGCTGCAGCTCCGGCCTTCAAAGGAACAATTAGGTAACCCGGCTGGGGCTCTTATTCAGCCAGCACAGCCCTGTTTGCCCAGACGGCACTCGCACTACATTGTATTCCTTAATCCCCTCACCTGATACATCCCCTGTATACTGTTGGGATTTGTGATGGGATGTGGGTGATGGGATTGGGGGTTGGGTTTGGTGCACATTGAATTAAGGATATATATATAAATTCGGTATGTTTGAACTAAAAGAGTTCTTGTTTTACTACGAATGGTGGTCTGGCTGATCCGTGGATAGCTGAGTGCTATCCGTATGAGCGACTGACTGGTGATTCCTCAGCCCTCAAACTGGGGTACTCAGCCTTGGGTACGGTGACCCCGTAACATTCACAGCTGTATTCGGATGTATTACTGTAATAAACCTGCTTGCTTACCAGATAGTGGGTCATTGTCTACTTAAACTCAGACACCAAATCTGCAATATGGAATGGCTACAGTACAAAATGTACTATAAATAATATTCATACATACATGCGTTCTAACAAAAATGGTCTGTTTCATGTGTTAATATGAATCTCCGATATGGAGATGGCAAAATATGGATGGCAAAACCTCTGAATGTTGTTTAATTTCATTCATTCGCTTTCCTGTTGTAGATGAGTTATCTCTCCCTCTCACTACCTCTGGGACAGTTGACAGTAATGAGAAGATGTTACTTTTTCTGGGGTCAGGCAGGTTTAAACAAGCAATGATTAGCATTTTTGTGGTTAGCAGCATTCAGTGTCCAATAAATCTAACAGGTGCTGCTTATTAAGTATTAGCAAATGCAAACTCCCCAGGAAACAATGTACTGAAAGAGCCCCCTACCTCAGATCTTGAAAAATCTCAACCAAAACCAAAATCTTAGAGGTGCTAAGATGAGGAAAAGAAATATAAACATTTCAGTGGTTCTGTGGACTTCAAGTTACTTGTGCTGAGAGACTGTTCCACATATCCACCACCCCCTCAGCAAAGTAAATCTTTCTTACATTAGACTAACGTACACATCTCAGGGGAAGCATAATTAATATGCACATTACAATTAACCATTTCAGTGTCTGTGAGGAAAGCTGTGGATTAATTTATCTATACAGACAAGAAAGGATTACATTATAATTTAGGGCATCATCTACTGCAAGCACTATGTGTGTCCAATACACACACCACTACACACCACTCTCCTTTCTCCTGATGTTTTTCTTGGCAGCAGCACACCATCTCAGATGCTGACCTCCCCTCTCTTGACTCCCTGTCAATATGCGCTCTACATCTGTCCAGGGAGATCAGAGGAGACCAGAGAACGCTCTATTGAACAGAAAATGTAAGTTGCTGTTTTCCTCCAAAACATGTGATGTGATGACCATAGAAAAAGGTTATACTTTCACAAAACAGACATGGTTTACTGCAATTAATTTCATTTTACATATACAGTCTTTGGAAAAATTATAGATTATAATAATAGTAATTAATGATAGTAATATATGTCGAGGAGATGAGCGCTGGACTAATGAAAGATACCTGTACAATTAAACAGCAAATGTATAAATCATTTAGTGTGTTGTAGAGCTTATAGAATTAATCATATAGGAGGATCAAACACTAAGCGGTACTGATGACTACAGTTACTTTCTAGAAGACTCCTGGATTTTTGACGTAAACCAAACAGAAATAACCAGTAACCAATGACTGAGCCCTGTTGGTGGACCAAACTATTTTTTCAGTGGACTATGGATACCAGAGACAAACCTAACAGAACCAGATATTAACCAAACCTCAAGGGGACTTGATGGAAACACTACAGGGGTTTTGAACGTGAAAAAGACAATGTTTAGCAGACCTAGACGCCCACAAAATACCTTTCCGGAAATTCCATTTACATTAAACAAATACTTTCACAATGAACTTTTGACTGACAAGAAACCCTATTACCCTGCTTCAACCCTATTATATATGGGGTGGTTGGCAAGCAGGTTAGAAGCACCATACGGCAGAGCTGTTCCAGGAGTTCCCGTAAAATAATATTACTTTTCTGTTCTGGATCTTCCTGAAGATCTGAAGCTTATTGTCATTTCTGTGTTTCCTTGTATTAGTGTAATAAACCTGTTTGCTTACCAGATACTAGGTCATTCTCCACCAGAGAAAAACATAGAAAAAGGGCTAAGAAATATTTATTGGTACCATCTAGATTAGTGAATGTGTGGGGCTGAACAATACAAGCCAAGATCTACCGGCTCGTCCTAAGTCGCCTTTCACCAGATCTGTAATATGAAATGGCCACAGTTTGTTTGTTGAAACTCAGTGACAAAATGAACTAGAAATAATATTCATAACGTAACAAAAATAATATAACATAAATAATTTAACGTAACATAATAAAACATAACCATACAAAAGGCTTGCTCTAAAGAAATTAAACAAAAGTAGACAAAGGTATGGCACCATCAGTAAAACACCATACACAGCAGCACGGCACAACTTATTAACCACAAGCTCATAACTGATGCTTGCCAACTAGGGTGTCAATGCACCCAAACCGTGCTTAGACCTCCCGAATATAAAATAACAACCCACCAAATTTACAAAATATAAAAGAGGCCTCTCTTATACAGTGTGGATAAAAACACTTCCTCAATCACAGAACACCGGGCCACAACACAGACACGTCCTGTCCCGCAACGAGATCAGAACCCCGGTATGGGGTGAATACCTTTGAGGACCTGAAGACAATACCACTCCGTGGTATTGAACGTTTGAAACTGTGACAACCTAGTGGTACTATCTAGTGTTGCGATAAATGGGGACCAGCGATTGAAAAGATATTTGACCTTGTTCTCCTTATGAAGGACAGATTCAAGCCAGTCCATATGAAACAAAAATTGCAGTCACGACAGAACCAGAGGACCAACGGAGGTTGAGGATCAATCCATTGGGACAATATTGCCCGTTTTGCCACTGGGGAAAGTATGAGCAAGAGACATTTAGCCCTCGCTACAGGTGGGGGAATATGGTCAGGGAATATACCAAAAATAGCCCATTCAACAGATATTACAAAACAAATGCCCAGAGTGTCGTTGATGTATGTTTGTAGGGCATCCCAAAATGGGGCAATAGAGCTGCAAGACCACAAGCCATGCAGAAGATCGGCCTCAGGTAAATGACATTTTAAGCAACGGGAGTGATCCGCTAAGCCCATTAAAAACCGAAGTTTAGGGGTGACATACGCTCAATGCACAATCTTAAGGAACATTTCACTGTAGTCCCTAGAAACCAGGACTTTAGAATTGAACATATACGCCCGAAGAATTTGGTTTGAAGTTAGATTTGGAAAATCAGCCCTCCAGGAGGGGAGACCTGTGCCGTGGGACTCCCATTAGATGACAGGCCTGATTAGACCATAGATTGTTGACATCTTGAGCATTATGACAGGGGACAATACCGTTACCTGGTCTAAGGGACTGTTAGAGTTAGCCCCAGAGAGATAGGGAAGCAGGGTATTAACATAATGACGAAGTTGAAAGTAGTGAATAGGGTGAATGTGAACAGTAGGGAATTTAGATTGGAGCTGCAAAAAGGACAACAATTTACCTCCACGCGAGTCCAGGAAATCGCCAATGGTGCGACCCCCCACCCGAGCCAGGCGTCGAAAGACAACATCCTCCCATGCTGGAAGTGCGGGTTACGGATCAATGGCAGGAATTTAGAGTAGCGGACCTCCAGGCCCAGGTGCCGTCTAACGCGCCCCCAAGCCTTTACAGTGTGATTCAGCAATGGATTGGAGAGAACCTCTGGGGGTAGGTCAACTTTAGATTGATGCAGGAGAGAGGCCAAAGAAATGGTAGGAGATAGGTGTTGCTCCAGGGACACGTTGGTGAATTTAGACCCGCCCCGCCCCGCAATCAGCGGGTCAATATTTTTTAAAAAATGTGAGAAAGGTCTTGATGAACTGTAAAAGATGGATTTTACACCCAATCTGGATTTCTGGGAATCCAGAAAAGTTCTACATGACTGTCAGAAAGCAGATACAACAATCCAGAAAAGTTGAGAGGGAAAAAGTGTTCATAAAATCCTCCGTTCATTAGATGAGATTACAGATATGGTGTGAATTGCTACATTAAAATTATGCAAAAATCATTGCTTACTAAAAAAATCACATGGTTTTCTTAGTTCTATTGTGTAAAGGTTTGTTGTTAGATGTGGACGCACTGAGTAGACCTACCTACCAGATCAACGCATTGTCCAGTTCTAGAGTCTGTTGGATCTTCTTTGTTACAGGTGTGAAATACATTTTAAGAAAAAAGTAAGGTAACAGAATAATGTACCAAAAGACAACTCTAACATTTACAATGAGCCAAGCGGTTGGAGGGTATCAGGTGGAAGCGAGCAGGGAGTGAGCATGACCAGAAGAAAGAAGAAACTGCCCCGAAAGACCCTGAGAACAGGGCCTTACTCTGAGACACTAGTTCTACTCCATAAATTGCTCTATTCTATTTTTTTTATTTTTTAAAAATGCAAATACCAAAATCTACGCATAATATAGTCTTCTAGCAGTGATATGATAAAAGTAAAAAATGTAAACACCCACAGAATGTGAAATTTTCAGTGACTCCACCAATCAATAAAGTTAAGTGATACCGGTCTCATTTAATGTAATAAAGACATTAGCATTAATTAGAAGATAGATTAAATATTAAACAGCAATTACAGCCGATTTCCATTATGATCACAGAAGGAAAGAAACATTTATGACAGCAGATAAATAGGAGGGTCCGTATGACCGACTCTATTGGTCGCCGGCAGGGGCCTCCTCTGCCATCAACCAATGAAGTGCAAGTGCAGACGTTAAAAATCCTGGTGCTGCAACTTGGCCGGGGGAACGACCAATAGAGTCACTCGTATGGACCTTTAACTCTTGGAGCGGGGAGACCATGGTCTCCCCAGGCCATGCTTCGCTGTCAGAAGTTAAAGGCCGTGCGGGCGACTCTATTGGTCGCCTGCAGGGGCCTCCTCAGGCATCGACCATTAACCCCTGCAATGCTGCCTAGATAAGATAGGCTAGATGGGGAAGGGACCAGGGAGATTCGTAAACGAAGACGAACACAAAGATTCTTCTTGGTGTGTGTCTTTGTATACGTTTTGCCGCCGCCATGTTTGTATGTTCAGTATTCAGGCTGAACAACAAAAACGCATCCTTCGTGTACAAATGCACAAGTCTATTTATTATCATTATATGTGCATTTATATCGAGCCAGTAGTTTACGTGGCTATAACAATGAAGGGAAAATATAAAATTATTTTGTAAATTATTATTTATTGATTTATATAGCACCATCATATTGCGAATTGGTAAATGGGATATAATACAGAAACAAAAGGAGTTTATAATCCAGAAGATAACCATAATATGAACAAACACGAAACATAGTGGTGCATGGGGGAGAAGAAGGACATCTTATGATCTTAGAGTCTGTTAGGAGGTTAAGGGGAATTGAGAAATAAGCCAAGGGATTGGTCGGTAAGGATGATTTGATGTGTTCGTCAATGAGAAAAGTGCTATTGAGTCTCGTGTAAAAATGGCTCCAGAGACCAGTGGGCTGGACAGGTTTTGAGCATGCCAGGACTCCTCTCTTCCACTTTGACCGTATCCCCTTCTAACATCCTAACTCCACGGTGGGGAAATCAGGAATGCCCTTGGAAGAGAATATAGATAGAAAACCTTCCTGTGACCGTGTCTCCTTTGGCTGAACTACATGTTCATACCGGCTCGGATTAGCCATCTGGCACACCGGCCGTACGTTGGCCGCCATTGCCACACACTTCCCTTTTATGCTGCTCCAGATGCATATCTGGTGTTGTAATGTGTGGCCAGTGGCTGGATATGCTCACCGGCTCATTAGGTGAGCTGAACTTATGCCATCAGGTGCCTGCTGGCCATCACTGCCAGTCCGACACTGTGTTCATAAATTAAAATTATGATTATGCGCAGAAGTCAATGGCCTGGAAATAGCTTAATATCCCAATGTAAATGTCACATCACTTAGTAAAGGGGCTACAGTAAGTGCTTATAGCAAAAACTAAGCATTAAAAATGAATAAACTCATCTTTCTTTTTTCTCTGTTAAGTGTCAATCTTCCCAAGTAATGCTTGTTAACTACAGGAAACGCTTATTAGATACAAGAATAAATGTCGATTTCTGAGTTATTCCATTAACCTCTCATCTCTAGGGATATAATTCACACTAATTAATTGAGGTGAAAGCGGATAAGTAGGAGAACATCTTGAACCAGGACCTCAGATGGTAGAAGAATTTTGTAAGCCTTGGTACGACTTCTCAGACGCAAGAACATCGTCAGTAGCTTCAAAGACTTAGGTAAGAAATTTAGGATATGATACTAATTTGACATTTTCAGGATCTGTAATTAAGTCTTTATTTATACGATTCGAATTTGCTAAGTTGTCAAGCTGTCAATTTTCAATGGTGTAGTTTAATAAAATTAATTGTCCGGTGGAGAATTTTTAGAATGCCATTCATTATGATAATTAGTTACCTTTAATTGAATAAAATTATATTTTAATTTTAACTGTAGACGTAAAAGGTTTTTCAGGGACAGAATTAAAGCCCTGTAATCATTTCGAAATTTGTATCAGACAAAATAAATAAAATTTAATTAAATTAAAAATAAATATATATATTTATATATATTCAATATACATTTCAGCTGAAAATACTATACACAGATAATATTATCTCACACTTGTGTCTAGACATAAAAAATAAGGTTAATTGTTAAAGAGTGTTAAACATGATATTTTGGAGTAATTTACTGGAATGGAGATAACTTTTATTTTTACATATTGGAAATAAATATACCGTATTTGCTCGACTATAAGACGACCCCCAAGATCTGAATATTAATTTAGGAAAAAGAGAAAAGGCCTGAATGTAAGACGACCCTTAGGAAAGTTTTATCAGTAAATGTTAATTCATGTAAACTATTTTTTTTAATAAAAGCTATGATTGAGAAAAATATTTTGTTTTTAATTCCTTTTATTTTCCAACCTGCCCCCCAGTTATGCACATCTGCCCCCAGGCTTGTCACTCTGCCCCAGAAATGCCTTATACCACCTATATGCCACTGTGCCCCATGATGCCTTATACCCCTATATGCCACTCTGGCATTTAGGGGGTTAAAAGGCATATTATGGGGCAGAGTGGCATATAGGTAGGTAAAAGGCATTTCAGGAGACAGAGTGGTGTATAGAGGGTTAAAAGGCATTTCTGGAGGCAGAGTGGCATTAAGGGGGTTAAAAGGCATATCATAGAGCTCTCTGCCTACAGAAATGCCTTATGCCCCCCATTTAACCCCCCCCAAAAAAAACTTGCCGGTGCTTCTGCTGCAGCCGGAAGGAGGTGCGGTTAGCAGCGGGGTTGTCTGCGTCCATTGCGCAGACCTTCCCCGGCTGTCAGAGAGAATTCCCCAAGCGGCACCAGAAGATCTACAGTTCAGGAAAGGTGGGGGAGTAAATGAATGAATATATGTGTGTGATAGCATGGATCCGTGTGTAGGGGGCACAGGGAGGCTGAAAGTGATGTGCATGTACTGGCTGCCTGTGCATGATAGGAGTACGATTGCTAACAATTGCTAGCAGCTAACGTCAATCACACTCATATCATGCCCAGGCAGCCAGTACAATAACTTTATGTTATATAGTCTTATACATGGGGGCGTCTTATACTTGGGGAAATACGGTATTAATAATAATAATATTAATCGAAATGTAGGATTGTATAGATGTTAGCTCCCTTTTAAAACTCCTTAAATAAAACCAGGATATGATTATATCCCAGGTGCCTCTAGACACAGATTTCCCCAATGCTCAAAATAATTACATTGAATAGAAAGCATTTAGAAGAAACACAGAAGCAGGAACTATAAAAAAAAATAAGAATGGAATGATTACATACTTTCCAAGTTTCCCTGTTTAGAAAGGCTAGTCCCTTTTTCCTCCTCTGATGGCCCTCTTTTCTAGGAGAATGTTTGCTGGGTATGAGGGTTCTACAGCCATAAAAGTAACAATAATGTGTTTACAAACAAATCTGGAGACAAAATCCAGTAGGTCTCAGTAAAGCCCCACCCCCAGGTCACACCATAGCCACACCCCCTAAAAGTGCCTCTCTTGTACTATTGGAATGTATGTGAACATGCTCTGAAATAGGTGGGTGGGGCTAAGTATAAACCACTCCCCTTTGTGATAGATCTGTCTCTATTTCTAATTTTTTTCCTGTTCTTTCAGGTTTCAGCCATGAGAACGGAGAATGTGGCCGTCCAATACGCCAGCTTTATATTACACATCCTCACCTGTGTCATCGGGGTGCTGGGTAACGCCACTGTTATGTATGTATGTGGTTTTATAATGAAAAAAAATAAGTCTAAAATCTGGTTTCTGAACCTGGCCGTAGCGGATTTCGTCTTCGTCCTGTGCCTGCCGCTGAATGCCGTGGCAATATTTACGAGCAACTGGCCTTTCGGGCCCCACGTTTGTAAACTGTATCACTTCCTTTCTACATGTAACATGTATGTCAGTATATTCACAATTACCGCCTTAACTATTGACCGGCTCCTGTCGGTGGCCAAACCCATCTGGCATCATAAGTTCTTCTCCCAGCGGTTCTCTTACTGGATCTGTGCCTCCATTTGGGTGTTAACGGTACTGGCCAGCCTTCCGACATTATTTTTTAGTGTTGAATACAAGACGGCTGAACAAACGGAATGTAGACTGTTTGATATTGGACATATTAATAATGAGGTCAATAAGGACCAAACACTTGATGACTACAGTTACTTTCCAGAAAATTCCTGGATTTATGACGAAAACCAAACAGAAATAATCAGTAACCAATCACTGAGCCCCGTTGATTGGTCAAACAATTTTTTCAGTGGATTATGGATGCCAGAGACAAACCTAACAGAACCGGATATTAACCAAACTTCAAGGGGACATGATGGAAACACTACAGGGGTTTTGGTCTTGAGAAGGGAAATGTTTAACAATTCAGGCGGCCCATTTTTCATTCTTCCGGGAATTCCATTTGAAATTCCAAAATACTTTGTCACTGCAATTTTGAACCTCGATGTATGGAATAGAATGGTGCATATAACAGAGAGTATTATCTTAC